>CM039485.1:22757612-23015898 GCA_022433065.1 Begonia loranthoides
CCCTCTTTCTTTTTTGCCCTGCCTCCTTCTCCTCTCGGTCTCTTGTCTCTTTATTTCTTTTCAACTTTTCTCCTTTCCCTGTTTGACAACCTTCACCCGAAAGCTTCCTCCCTCGGCTTTTCCTTTAGCTCTAGAGAGCACTCTGCCCTTCTCCCGAAGGTTTTCTCTCTATGATTTTTATTTCTTCTAGAGGTGTCCCATATAAGCTTTACATATATCTCAAGAATCTCGCCAACCTCCCATTAGGAGCTGCTATCTGTAAAAGGGTGAAGATGTGGATGCATCACAACATATTTCACGCCTTGAGATTTTCAATTATCTTCTTGAGCTGCTGAACCATGTGGGACCGGTCAACATCCCAGTCGACAAGAACAGTCGATCGGTATGTCGACCGCTCCGCCTTCTTTTTCATGCCCTCCACTTCACTCTCCAATACGCCAGCATTTCATCCTTATTTTATTTTATTCTTTTTATTTTAATTCCATTTAATTTATCACTTTCTTTAATCAATTGATTCCCTATTTAATTTATTCTATAATTATATAACAAATCTTCTACCCCATTCCAATAAAATTATACCCACTTAATTTTTGGGGTATCACCTTCCATAATAACATCATCCCAAAAATCTCCAAAATTCATTATTATTATTATTCTAACTAATAATTCATAATTATTAGCGTCCATAATTTCTGGGTATTACAATTGGATGACATGGTGAGTTATTATGTGAAATTAAAAGTTATGACATCTAGGTATGATTCATATTGCCATGTGCCTAGGCATACTTATTTATGCATTATGAAAGTCCTTCATATGGAGGATTATGGTAAAAATAATATGAGATTAGACATTAATTAAAAATATCTAGATAGTTTGGGGTTAGACATACATTAGAAATGTCTATATAATGTTAAATATAGGTAAACCATAAAAGAGTATGAGATACGTAATATATACAATCATGTTAGACACAAGAGGGAGATATATGGAGTAAATTACTCATAAAGTGATTGTGCTTAAAAAGATATAGCTCATAAGATTTGTGATTGAGACAATTAGAATATGTATATATGAATTAAGGTGTGCATAAAGAAATTCCTCATGAGATTAAGAATTAATTATGCGATAAACTTAAATCATAGGCCGAAACATTCACACACATGCAATATCACTTCTTATATTAAGAGATGTGTGTAACGATCTAGTTTTCGTACATTTTAAAATGTTGTGTAGCGGAAGACTTTTCTTAATAAAATAAAATACCGCAAATAAAATTTTGTCTTGAAAACAATAAACATCTTTACAAAATCATTTTCAAATATATTTCACAATAGAAAATCATTTACAATCTCTTTTCCCTTTAATCATTAGCCTAGACAGGCACAAGATCCGTAATGCGCAAATCCTCCATCAACTGCTCTTGACCGTGCATATACTTACATCACAAGACTTAAACTATGAGCACGCTCAGTAAGAGATAGAAAATATAAGATGCACATGCTATACAACTTTGTAAAACATATGTAGTTTTCGTTTTCAGAAAATAACCTATCTTTTGTCATTCAGTTTACATTTCACTTATAGTCCAAACGTTGGAGATTATTAGTACAGGAGAAAAGATACATCATATGGTCTATGTTAGTCTTAACCGTCATTTAATCCTGACCTAAGATGAGCTGTATCTATCAGGGGTGTTACCAAATAGGACCTTCACTAATCTCCCTAATCCCCAAATGCCCATTTATGTTTATTTTAGTCCATTCCCTTTACGTTTAATGATCCAATGGGTAACCATACAACCTAAATGAATGTTGTCTAATTTGGGTGATTGGCCTGCATGGACTTATTTTTAGACTAGAGGTCATGAGATGTGTGTTTATGAGCATTGATTATATTAAAAATCGAATATAAGATTGTGAGACTAATCATGTAGGGTGTTGGTATATGATTAGATGTTATATTTGTTTGGTTTATTGGATCTTTAGATTATTCGTTGTTTCTCCAATTATTTAAGAACGTGTGGTAGCAGGTCTGGAGCAAAAAGTTAAAGATTTATTGAGCTGAAGAGTTTGCACACTATAGGTTTAGTAAGGAAATTTGGATTTGGTTTTTTATTGTATTTAGTTAATTTAACTCATGTTTGTAAAGTAAATTTAGATAAAATTTTGTAAATTAATAATATGATAACTTTCCTATTTATGTTAAATTTTATATTTATATGACTCAATTTCATAAATGTAATGTTTGAGTGTGATCCTCCGTTGATGTGTGCATTCTCCAGGTGGAGAATCTTGTTCACCAGCTTGATTTATGAGGGGAAGCGAGGTCGAGGTCATAACACTTCTTATTTCTCTCTCTAAATTCTAAAATAATTTTATGCAATTTAGTAATTGATATATCATAATTTAATTATTGAAATTGATAAACCATTTTAAAGAATTAATTTACTAAATAGTTACAATTTTTTTTTTGAGTGATTATTAAAAAAAATTACAGTAATGCCAAATTGCCCAATTTTCTCGCAAGTTAAGTTGGTGAAGTAGAAGATTGGAGGAATTTAAAACACACTTGTTATGAAGCATCTCAGCCACACATTTTCAAAGATTGTTGAGAAGCCAAAGTAATAGTCTCAAAAGAATGGTGAAGGGAAAACAATGTCCATAAATTATATTTGTATATACTACTCTCCAAGATGCCCAAAAGGTTGGAAGAGAGAGGAGATTGGATTGTGGCGCGCTATCCGCTACCAGATCAAGGATCTTTGCCTTGTGGTTCGAGGTAACAAGCTTAGCCCAAAAATCTCTCTGGGTGCTGCCTCGCCTGACTCCACTAACCCAACCAACTTCGCCACGACTGCAGCACTCTCCCTTACATTCTCCATGTCCTTTGGGTTCGACCATAGCCGGCGGGCTACTTGCAGGCTTCTCTGCTTTGTCTTCAACCCGATTCCCCACTTCTGGTACAAACCTTCCCTTTCCTTCCTTGAGAATTTCTTCTGCACTCTCTTGCTTAACATTTCTCTCTCCCGATTCACAGCTTTCACGCTGTTTTCACTTTAATTCACCAAAAAAGAACGCAATGTTAGAAATGAACATTTCTCTTCGAGACCGATGATCAGGTTGGTGTATGTTCTCACCATCAAAATTGAAATGCTCACATTTTGTGAGATGAAAATAATTTAATTATTTAAGAAAGAGATGGAAAGACGTTACCTTGAAGCTTGGGACAGAGTATAATTATCTTTTGTCACGTTGGTTCCACGTGCAAATGCATTACTGATGAAGGACAACCTTCTGAGCTCCACCTCAATGTAGACTGAGTCCGAAGGTTCGCCCTTGAATAGAAGGAAGAAATAGGTCCTGTGGACCAAAGGCACGTTGCATTTATCCCAAAGCTCAATTATATGTTTCTGCTGCCTCTCGAATTCCACTTGAAAGTTAGAATTTGATTCCACCGCCCGCATTTTTGCCAGCTCAACTTCTTTTATGGTTTCCCCCAACTCACCAATCCTAGGCTGTTTTCCACATTCCTGTTGGCAGCCACGCAGTGGCAAGTAATAAAACATGATGGAATATAGATAGGGAGAGAGAGAGAGAGAGAGGTTATCTTACCAAATTACAGCAAGATTGGCTCTTAGACTGACGTTTGGGCTTCTCCTTCTGTCCTATAACAAAATCGAGGACACTTGCAGTATCTTCCTCAGATACTTCTGTTACAATCTGTGCTTCTGTAGAATGGTCTTTAAAAGATGCATGAGAGTTTTCTTTTCCCAGTTTTTCTCTGCTGTAATCATACTTTGTTTCATAGACCAACCCTTCATTACGATCTAAATTTTCAAGAAGGACCTTTTCAAATGCAGCTGGGGATGGACTCTTGTAATGTTCTGTCTTGTCCAACCAGAGAGAAGATGGAATAGAAATAAGAACAGCTCTGCAGCTTCTACTTCTGGTCAACGTTGAGCTGTGAGAGCTAGACATTGCAGAGGAGCATGAAGATTTCTCAGAAGGACAGAGATTTCCAAAATAATTAATCCTCTGATGCATGCCTTGAACTTCATACCTCAAACTATTATGAGTATATTCCGCATTAGCAGTATTTGTCTTCATATCGGTATAATCTACCATAGAAAGTTTCCTTTCATTTTCTTCAGGATTGTGTAAAAATAGATCAACTGCTGAGTTCATTTTCTGTTGTGATTCTTCTGATTCGATACATCGAACTTCCTTGCATACTTCCTCTGTATCTGCATCCACTCTTTGATCAATTTCTTCCCAACCCCGGCAAGGATCAAGTCCGACAAACTTTGGAGTACTGTCATCAAGAAGAGAGTTGTCTTCGGGGCTCGAGGAAAGCGGTGGGTCAAACTCGAGGGAATTGAGCATTCTGTTTCTGTCATAATTCTTGAATGTGTGGGATTCTTTGACATTATTATGATGCGAGCCAACTCGATCTGGTAATTCTAAAACTGAACTGTTATCGAATTTTGAAAATCGTTCGTTTCTGCTTGATTGCACAACATTTTCTACCCGATATTGAGCATGGTCACGCTGCCAGGTCAACTCCTTTATCTCTTTATCCATCTGCAGAGATTCAGAAATACTAAGTTATAAAGCATATCAATCAGTTCTTTTTAATCCAATTCTCAAATTGAGACTACTAAACTAACACGTCCAATATTCAGTTATGATCAGGCTACAGAGTTTCACTTTCCATGAAAACAGCACTAAATTTAACCACCAAAGTATTCAATAAATGATAGGCCTTATTTTGTTCTACCTGGATGTGATGTTGTGATTTGAATTCACGAAAGTAGTACAAGATACTTCCATTACCTGCTCGATCAAGAGCTCCTTCTCATTAAGTAGAGCAGCAGAATTAGCAGTGATATTAGTCGACCTTAAGCTCTTCAGCTCACTTTCCAGTCTAGCCAATTCCCTCTGTAACTGCTTCACCAGCGCCTTGTCTGAGACCACCAGGTTGACTTGTGCATTAGTTGTCACCTCCTTTGCGCAGCTAGCGAACAAGAGTGTGTTTCTTGATTGCTCAACATGACAATGTGCAGGACTCATTGTGCAAATGATGGCTGTTCTTGCATTCCCACCTAAGGAATTCTGAAGTATGCGCGTTAGCTTTGAATCTCTGTAAGGTACATGCTCATTTCTTCCTTTGCTGCATTCCCATGCCAGAATGTCAATCAAGAACAATGTTTGATAATGGGCGGTCTAAAAATGACAGCATATACTCACTAAAAATTATTAGAAATATTTTCTTTTTTCGTTAAAATATATTATAGATAAAAACGAGAACCAAGTTTGAAAAAATATCATTATGAAAAATAAGATCACAATATTTTTTAGATAATAATTATAAAAAATATTCAGCAAGAAATATAACTACTCTTATAAATAATAGCAGACATAAATACTTCTAACCTATTTTCACTCGTACTCTTTTGTTGTTCTCTCACAAAGTATTCTCACCCCATATATTATTTTTCTTCGTATTTTTCAGATGCTATAACTCTTCTTTGCAGCTATCTATTTGGAAGAAGGATTCGAGGTAAGAAAGCAAAAGGAGAAATGAATGCCGACCAAGACGACGTCCATAAATTATGCAAAGTGCAGTTTCCCTTCATTTTCAGACAACTAACAAGACATTCACACACAGCTTCTAATTTGTTGATGAAAGTCTCCATCATAAAGAAGGACCAACCCATCAACTTTAGTTTCTGAAACCACGTAACCATTGTGCTTATATTCAATGGCATTCAGGAATCACTAAATAATCTTAATAAAGGCAAATAAAACACACATTCAAAACTAAGAGATATCGACTAAAGGGGAATCATAATTTTAGACATAAATCAACCTTAATTTGCGTATGACAGTGCCCAAAGTCAACAAACTGCGATTAATGTGGCAGCCTTCTTTTAGTCTTGCTCCAGCAGACAATGCCTGAGAAGCACGCTCACTTCCCGCAAGATCAACAAAATTCTGGCCAAAAACATATAAATCAATTTTCTTTCTTATTCTAATAAACTCATTCTTGCATATTCTTCATAAAAATACCATTCACAGAGATAATCAAATCCTACCACAGTAGCTACGAGAGTGTTTGATTTATGCGTACCCAAATACTCACGAGCAGAACTTTCAACCATCTGCATAAATTTTTTTACTCATTAAATACTAAGGGCAAAATAAAGTATAATTTTTATTTAAAATGCAAAAATATCAGCTTATAAATTGAAGTGCATACTAGTCGCAGAATTTGGTGAGATCTGGAACTAGTTTCGTTCAGTGAGGTCTCTCCTATCTTTCTGTGGGCTACAGCAATATATATGGAACGTCATTAACATATGATCATACGAATAAAACAAACACAACCGATATCATACTGCTAAAAGAAGAACCCAAATGCCGTCACCTTCACAAATCGCAAGGAGCTCCTGCATATGACTCCAATCCCTCAAAGTCTCCTCTGTAAGTTTCTCAACGGTAGTTCCCTTCTGTTGCAGACCAAAATATTTCCGATCACCCTATGTGTATAAGCCTGAAATTTTATAATGCTAGGAAAATACGAAGTACTCATGCTAACCTCTGGATCATCTAAGAGTCTGAGTGGAGCACTCTCTGAAGTGAGGAGGTCCCTGACAGCTTCATTGTAGATCTCAATGGCAGAAAACTTCAGCACAAATTCTCTTTCTTTATGCTAAAATATTAAAACAAACATTAAATTCGAGCTATAAGTAGCACGACATAAAAAATTTAGTTACGTTAACTTTCACTTTACCATTTCGATGTACTTATATATATCCGCTACAGAATGTTCAGTAATTCCACTCATGGTGTATGTCTTCCCACTGCTAGTTTGTCCATATGCAAAAATTGTCGCTGGAAAAATATAATTGTTTTGTCATATTCGATCAAATGGTTTCATCCAGAAAGAGAAGACATAAAGAAAAGTAAAAACCAGATTACTTACAGTTGATGCCTAAGACTACTGAAAGGGCCACCTCTTTGGCTCCTTCTTCGTAGACTTGCTTCGTTGAGCAGTCACAACCAAATACCTTGTCTATGCACAGTGAAGAAAAAACATAAGGAGGCAGGCAGACGTGAATTCAAATCGGTGAATTTGATAATAATGAAGATGGAATCCAAATGGGATAAACGAAAATACTTAGGAAATTAAACTACAGAGAAATGAATCTATAAAAATCCAGAAATAGAAGAAACAACGATTGTTCAAAAACATTAATAACCGAAATAAAAAAAATTAAATTGTATGATTTCAGGACCTTCAGCTAAATACGTTGTCCGCCTGAAATTTCAAAGGAAGATGCATTCATTTTCTTACCATAGACATAGGCAGTTGGAAACATGGCTCGATCAGGTAAATTATTCTTGAACACGATGGTACTGTTATCGATGCATTCCCAATCGGAGCCATCGTTCCTCGAAAGCTCTTTCTCATTCAAAGGTCTCAACCTAACCGAAACAAGAATTTTCTCTTCTTGGCCATCTGACGCAGGTAATGCCTCCTGTGTGAGCTCCCCCCCACCCATCAGCTCTGTACTTCTCCTTCCAAAACTTAATTCGAAACCAGGGTTTTTTCGAAATTGTTCCAGAAAAGGAAAAATGGAGCAATGATCTGATTGTATCAGAAGGGAAACATCATCAGAACGCAGATTGTAAACTCTAAGCCATATTAGGTTCAGTGAATCCCAAGCTACGGTAATGGCACTCCAGAAACTAAACCTCGCTAAGAAAATTCACAATGCCCTAGCTCAAAAGCCAAATCACATGATCAAATTAAAAATCTCGACAAAAGAAAAAGTTAGTAGACGCGAAAATTTACAACCAAATGATGAAATCATGACAGTAGACGAGGAAAACTCACCGGAAACTCGGAATAAGTAAGAGAGAAGGCGGATGGAGCACCGTCTCTGAGACAATCTCTATCCGTCTTTCCCTGTCTCTCCCCTTGTCGGCTCAGAAGAAAAAGAGGGAAGACGATGAGACGAACGAGAAGAAACAGAAGAACGCCATCGTCCTCTCTCTCTTTTCTGTCTCTGACTTGTGACTCCAACTGACCGTTAAATTAAAACCGCCTTTTCCCAACTGAAACGCAGTGAAATGACGCTTTCACCCCCGTCATGTAACCAACCCAATCTTCCTCCATCTCACGTTGCATTTTCTTTGCTTGCATATGCACAACTACATTCAATGTAACCTATTTTTGGCCCTTAATTATATACATTGACCTAATTTTTCCTAATGATATCATAAATTATTCTTAGTCTTCACTTATTGATGGCTACCAAGTCTATTCACTTAATTCAACAAATAATGTAAAGTCAACTACAATATTTGATTGACTTATTTCAATTCCCTACTTATCTCTTTTAAGGAATCCTACTTTATGTCTTCAAAGAATATTGATAATGTTAGATTGAATCATTACTTCTATAGTATTGTCCATTTACTAGAGGGTAGCACATGAGTAGTCTTTGTTTTCAAATGGTGTAATCTTTTCTCGTCTCTCGGGGAGGGAGCTTCAAGAGGCCAAACTCGACTAAGAGTTTCACAATGTGAGTTGACAACGCTTTGCTCTTCACGCACAAATTCCACATCATGCAACATAGACCCTGTGTTTGGAATATCACCTAATTTCGATCCAATTGCAATCGGGTCATTCTTGATTCTGCTATCCCTCGGCAATTTTCGCACCTTGGCCTACATTGGTGTGCATAGTGTAACATCCCATTTCCGTTTATAAATTTTTCGTAAAATTTTGAACATTTTCAAAACCTATTAAAATATACTTAATTGAAAAACATTATAGTACGTTACGCGAAACAAAAACATTTAACTATCTAACAGAAATAACATAATTAAAATACTTAAAATCCATAATAGAGTCTTTATGCTATTAAAATAACTTTTATTCATTAGAGCCATAACTCTCGAGGTCGTTTCATGCATGGTAACACAAGTTTGCATCGCATCACACTTCTCCAACGTTCATCTCAATCGGCTCACAATCCATACATACATCACAAGAGGAATAATGAACCTATTGCCCAGTAAGGAATATAAAATGAAATGCAACTGTAACCTTTATAACAACTTTACATATATAAATCTGATATATCCGTAAGTTGGGTGAGAGCAACCTCTTCAGTTTTCGAACTCATCACTTGGATTCGTTTTTACGTGAGAGCAACCTCTTTAGTTTCCGAACTCACTAAAAATAAGTCCACTTACATTTACATTCATTTACTCTTAGGTGAGAGCAACCTCTTTACTTTTCGAACTCACCCCCCATTGAGTAAGAGCAACCTCTTCAGTTTTCAAACTACTCAAACGAACCATTTTCTACGTGTGAGTAACCTCTTCAGTTTCTAAACCATGTAAGAAACACAATTTATTATCTTCATTATTAACCCATGAAATTCACGATGTACAATCATACTAACATGCCTATGTAAATGTCACATAACAGTTCATATATATAACAAACAATATTACAAACAACTAATATACAATGGTTATATTCATTCTTCAACTATAATTTAACACTAAACATATTTCTACAACTATTTATTTATGATACATACTATTACATAATTCTTTTATCATATTATTATTCTAACTTTCTATATTTATATTATTCACCTAGAGATCATTGTTCCTAGTCTAACATAATTAATAAATTTTCTATTTGTTTTACTTCATGTTGGGGTATCAACCTAAGTAAAATGTCTATTAACAATTTATCAATGACGAAAAACTAACCTATTTAACCTCTAGATTTATCCCAAATAACATTATAATTTATCAATAATAATAATAAGGGAATTAACTATGAAAACCATTATTATCCACATATAAACCTATGCCTACATCACTAATTAACATCTTACAAACTTTCTCCTGCACTTTAGTTTTCTAAACGAAAGACATAACAACAGATTATCCCTAATTATCAACATGCAGAGGACACAAAACCAACCGGAATCATCACAAAATGCCAACCTATTGATAATAATAAAGAATAACAACAGTGAAATCTCTACGGAGCATGCAAACCCACTTCTTTCTCCCATCTATTCGTCAGTATTTTAATTCATTTTCTTCACCATAATTAGCAAACCATTGACAGAAGCAATATGAACAGAATATTAACATTGAAGCCTAACTAATACAGTGAACTCATCAATAAAAGCATGCAGAAACAATCCTTAGCAATAACTCTATCATAGAAGAAAACTTTCTAGAGAATATTCAATGAAAACAACACTGCGTAACACAGCAAAACACACAAATGTCCTACTCCTGCGATGTAGGTTCTTTAAGACAAAGCACACACTGTCACGACCTAAAGATGAGCCGAACAGAACCGCCAGGTCAGGCCACCCGATCCTCGTAGAGAACCCGATCACCTAGCCTAAGGCGTGAGTTTTAGCAGAAGACTTATAAATATTTAATTCGGCCCAAAAGGATATGGGCCTAAGACCAAGTAGAGATCACAAGAAAATAACAGTGCATAAATTAAAATGAAATCCAAATACTATGCAACAAATCCAAACTAATGGTGTTTAAGGTTTACAGACCAAATGTAAATATCCTCACCAAGTAATGATAAATCGCTCAAATGTAAATAACAGAACACTTCAGCTCCTAATCCTCATCTGCTCTTGCCTTTATCTGAAATTTTGGGGGAGAAGTCGTTTGATATGAGTGACTAACTCAGTAAAGTATAGCTATACTAGATGCATCTCATGCAAAACTAGTTTTTTTTCTCTATTTTCAAAAACATTGTTATATTTCTCATTTTACCGTACATGGATTTTAATTTGAAATCTCTTATCACACTTTAAATCTGGCCCAAGGCCATCGATGGAGCTTTTATCGAAAACTCGCTGTATACATAGACAGCTATACCTCGTAAAATAGGTCAATATCATTTTCCAATTTGAAAACGTCATCAGTGAAAAATGATGGTCACTCAAGGAGTCACCCGCCACTCAGCAGAGAAAAGGTGGTCACCCTTCGACGACAACACCTCATGAGGCAGGAGGAAGTATAAATGACGGTGGTCCATAGATCCAACATGTCACCCGGGTTGCCCGCGAGAACTCTGCGCTGGTACAAAAGGGTTTCAAAAAAAAAAAAGAAAAATGGCGAGAACTCTGCCGTGACAACCCGTACGATAAAATAGAACGGATACAATTGTTCGCTATATGTAGGCTTAGAATAAACAAGTCTTAGCGACTGACAACCGTCTGATCCGTGGGACAAATCCTAGCCAGGTTTAGGGGCTTTCGACCTAAGGAGACGTCATCACCCTCCCGTACTGTTTACCACTTTCAGGAGTTTCAACCTGAGGACACGTCACCAATGCCCCACCTATATTTTTGCACGTCAAACAATCAACCTTCACGCAACAGAAGGTATCAACGGGGATAGCAGATTCATCCCTCAACATATGCACAATAAATTTCAAACCATATATGAAATTAAACGTGAGAAAACATACTACTAATAAAAACTGACGTGCTGTTGAACAGTCCCCGTCATTTTTCAAGTGTGGTATTCCACAAAATAATTATTTTGAAAATGGGATGCGATACAATGCAATACAAGAGGTATAAAAATCCCTACCTCAACGACGATTCTTTTTGCCAATCAGAGCAACTGTTTCCTTGGGAATGGTAGCACACTCATCGAAATTGTCTAAACCTGACAAAGGTATAAACACGGGAATTTCATAAACTATTTCCAAAATATTAAACGAAGGGTCCTATACTAGGAATAGGATCCCAACCAACATCTAACGACTCATCAAATAATCTCAGCAAAATTCCATAATCATCCAACAAACTATGAAAGTATCGTCCAAACAACAGCACATTAACAGTTTCTAGCAATCCCATCAAGAATAACGACGGTAGAACCTATCTTCCAAATATGCAACATCTCACTCGACTATTATCAAATCCTCAACATTCAGCATAGTGTGCAATATTCCAACCATTAACAAAACAGGTTCTCAACCTCACAAGATTCATCATTTTAATAGAACTTTAACCCACAATACTTCCAAAAATCCATAACTCAATTCATTAGTCCAAAACAGAAATCAACAGATGCAGAAATCAATTCGAACCAGAACCCAACAACAACATTATGATGACAGTGCACTATAACAGAAAGCAGCAACAAAACAGTTTTATGACCATTGTACATCACTACAAATCAGCAGAATTTATAGGGCATATTGGTGAGAATCCTATCAACACAGCAATATTCAGAAATCTATTATGCAATTTGAAACTCATCTCTGAACCAACAGAACACCAATCATTAAAAGAGCCATTATCGGCATTCCAAATGGACACCAACCAAACGCAGAATTTTCCATCCAACAAGAAGCAGAAATAACAAGTTATCATCCACGTTCTCTTCCACCAAACAGAAACAATCAATGACAGGTTATCTTCAGCCATCTCAGATTAACCAAACAAGATCCAAACAAAAATATTCTTAGTTCCTTACAATAGCTTACAGCAGAGTAAACAAAGAACCGAACTTTTAGCTAACAACAACAGATTTCAAAACGGAAAGAGACAGAATCCAAAATCAAAGTAAAACAATCACACTGAAAATTTCTCACCAACAGAACCGAATCAGCGTTCTGTTTCACTCACCAAAATCGGAAGATGGCTTGGTATGGAGCTCCTCGGTTCAGCTTATTCGTCGTCCAAACCGCTCGGCCTCGTCGGAGCTATTACCGTCACCCGAAGTCCGCTGCACCCGATTCTGTCAAGTCCCGCTTATCGCGGTTTAGGGCACAGCGCCCACCGTTCGTCTTCAGCCCGCGGAACTCCTGGGCCAGCACTCGCTCGGAACGCTCGGGTTCCTCCTCTTCCAAACGGAACTCGTCGGTTTCGGTTCCGTAGTCTCCCAGAACTGACGATTCATCACGTTCCGTCTGCTTCCGTCTTTCGCGTCTCCCTTCTCTTGTGGGTGTCTTCTCTCAGCCAAATGGTCTACTCTCGGGAAGGAGGGAGGGTGAAGGCTGAAGAGGAAATAGGGAAGAAGGCAGGGCGAAGAAATAAAAAATCTGCCGTAATTTGATTTCCCTCATTTTTATCCTTTCTTCTCTTTAGTTTTTGTCAAAGCCTTCTCCCTCTTCAATCGCACGCCACTTCTTCTTTGTCTCCCACCTTTTTATTTCTTTAATTCATTTCTCTTCATTTCATTTGTACACGTCCTTCTTCTCTCTTTAAATCCATAAGGGTAAATGACAAATGAACAATTATGGTTTGAGATCAATGACAAATTAATTATTATAGTATTTTTTTAACAAGTTTATCATTGAAGTATACAAAAATAACAAATTTCACATCACGGTAACTTTCTCCGTTACTAAGTTGACGGCAGACACGTGTCTTACACTAAAACTACGAAAAAAAGGCACTGACCGCATAAAATGTGATCTCTCCGCATAAAAACGCGGTCTCTCATGGACCACTCACTCCAGAGACCGCGAAGGGAGGTTTGTTCAGATTCTTCTGGTGATTTTGGTTGTGTTTTGGATCGAGTTTCAGCTTGTGATTCTGATTTTAGAGGTTTGCTCCTATTTTGAGCTTCTTCTTCTTCTTCTTTTCTGTACCTTTTTTACTTTCTGCAACTGGGTTTACTTCAAATCTCATTCCCCAATCTCACTGTTAACAGGGATTGAAGAGCCATGTGAAGCAAGTGAAGACGAAAAACAAAGAGCTGCAAACTCCATTAACAACATCTTATCTGTTTTAACTCACGACAGTGAAGTAAAAGGAAGACGAGTTTGTGGGAAAATCGCGGTGTCTCCCCGCCGGCGTTCTGATTTTCTTCGGAACGCCCCACGTTGGGCGTTCTGAATTTAGAACGCCGAAGCTGGGCGTTCTTGTGTTCGATTGTTGGCAACCAGCTTTTTAATGGTAAACGTCTACGGATGTTGGATTTGTTATTTTAACATACGTGAGTGGTTAACTTGTTAAAAAAAATACCATAGTGGTTGACTTGTCATTAATCTCAAACTATGATGCTTGATTTGTCATTTACCCAATCCATAATCTCTCTCCTTTAAACAAATAAATCCCACTTCCTTTTTTATTCAATTTCCCTCTTCATTTATTATTCCAATCCACATGGCAGGAACTTTCCCCCTCATTTCTCAATTTCATTTTTATTTATTTTTTTCTTTCATATCTTAATTCCATTGTCCAATTACATAAATGCCCCTAGATATCAACATACATACTATACGTCAAATAATCACCTCTTAATCTGACTTATTCCGGGCATTGCCAGACAACGTTCGTAGCTACAATTTAATTATTCAAATTTCCATTACTCAAAATAAATTTTCCATTCGAAAAAATTCTAACTCCACTGATTTGACTAATTAACCAAATTTGCCTACGTGGCCGCTACGCGACAATTCAGGTCAAACTTTCCACAATTTGACTAATGTCAATGCAAAAAATTTACATGTGGAATTTCTTATTTAAAAAAAAATTTCATGGGTTTTACACACACATTTTTCCTTACCTCACTTAGCTCTTCTCCTTTCCTTCCTTAGTATCTCAATCCATCGTCGACAACAACTCTCCACAAATTCACAGAGCAGTTCTCTCCCTCATAGTTTTTCAGGAGGAAAAACTTCCAATACTCATGCTTATTTATTCAACACTTCAGATGACCTTTCAGCCTCCCCTTGAAGGTGAAACGTCGAGAAAGAAAATGTTGGATATCATCTGAAGCGCCAAGAGATGAAGCTGTTCCGTTCAAGGCATTTGAATATCTCTTCTAGAAGGTGATTTAAATGGAGGTGATCGATTAAAGTTATGGATGATCGACCACAATTTGTTGAACGATCGCCAACAATTCAACTTCCAACATCGCCGGTCGATCGCGTCGGTTGATCTACTTTGAAGCCAGTCGACTGCCAGCTCCTTACCTTTATTTCATCTGATTTTATCTTTAAATGCCTTACTTCCTTTAAATCTTTATTTCCCTTAATAACAAATATTTACATACCTATAATTCCAACACTTTATAAAAACATCAATATCTCATATTTTCACTTAATTCAATAATTATACAAAACTAAATACCCCTGGTATTACACATACTTTTTAGTATAGCACAATCAATGCATTATTTGTAGAGAAATGCTTCTTGAAAAACCAATATTACACGACTAGAAATGATAGCAATCAGTGCAACTCCTTCATTGAATTGAGAAATTGGCGCACCCATTTCAGATCATCTATCCTAAAATTATATTTGATTTTGAAATATAATAAAGTTTTCAAATGTAAATAATTGAAATTTTCACATGTTAAAGAAATGATGTAACATTAGTCATTTAGTTATAATTGATTAAGCGACTCACCTTATCAGTTGACATTAATGTGCCAGATAGGTGATTTAATAAACTTGAGAGACTTGAAATTTGATTATATTGTTTATTATACTAATGTTTACTAATACATGGTTGAGTTTGTTAATTGTACAGGTAACTTAACCATGGTTCAACAGTCACACTTGGATTAGATTAATTATGTATATCTATATAGCGACAAAATAGTGAGAGATATATGGAGAGCGATGAGAGGAGGAAGAATAAATTTCGATGTAGGAACTCGAGAAACTCTTGGGCGGTAAAAAATCATTGTTGTTTTCTTGATTGAAATTGAAGAGAATCTTTCGTGCGAAGGCAGTAAGTTATGTACAAGAACTCATAGTGATTTTCTTGATTTTTGGAGTTTCGTTTTCTTTATCTCATGTTTCCTGTGCTATGATCTGTTATTGAAATTCAGTATAACTCGAATTCCATTTGGATCAAGATAGTTTGGCTCAGGTTGTGAATCTCATTTTAGAATTTTGGTTTAATGTTATAATTATATGTTTGAAACTCACTTGTATATTGATTTTAATAGTGTATTTCTCCTCGGCTCACGATTCTTTTTCCATTAGGGTTTTTTACTTAAATCTTTATGTCTTCCTTTTGTATTTTTCTTTTCAACTGTTGTTTGATTTTCAACTATTGATATCAGAGCAAGGTTCAAAATTTCTGAATCCATGTTTCAATAACTCACTCGAATCGAACAATTTTTTAGGTTTGTAATCTTTTGAAAATTTGCAATTTTGGAAAAAGAAAAGAAAAACAAAACTTTAATTAGTGTATTGTTCTTCTTCAGCCGTGAAGAACAACCCTAGAGAGGAGAAGAGGAGTCTACCATCATCAATCTTCTATAAGAACTGCTGCAGCGAGGGAGATTAGTCAGTCATTTGTCACTGCCTCTGGGGCACTTTTGATCATTCACAAAACCGTCGATCACTTAGTAGAAGTTCGACTGTCAATCCAAGCCATTCTCCCTGTCGCTTATTCACTGTTATGAGTTCAGAATCAAAGAGAAGAAAGAATCTATTACTACGTAGAAATACTAAGTTATAGGAAGAAGAAACTTAGAAGAGAGAGAATGAGAGTAGAGAAGCGTGCAGAGGAGGGAAGAAGTTCACCCAATTTTTTCACTTGTCCTTCCACTCTCTGCTATTTAAGCCCATATTCATAACCTATTGTTTACGTGGACATCAAAATACTCAGCAATCACTGTGACGACCCAGATTTTCGTAAATCATTAAAATGCGTAAAAATTTAAAATTTTCTTTTTAAAACAAATCAGAGTGCGTAAATCTGAATTGCTACTAACTCTTTCTTAAAACTCATCGTGAAATCCAACCTAGTAATTATGCAGAAGTGTTAAAAATCATCTATTTAAATTCTTACGGAAACGTTATAAAATATCCCTTTTTAAATCATAGCGGAAACGTAAGAATTCTTTCAAAAGAAATACTAAACAATACTGAACCATTCAATCATTTTGTTTCTCAAATAAAACTGAACCATTACTTCATTGATTCAATACCGTTTAGTTTTATTTAACTTCGTTGATTCATAACCGTTTACTTTCATTTGTCTTTTGCCTTGCCAGCCCGAATCCTGTGCGTGCGAAATCATCAATCTCTGCCTCGTTATGCGTTTCTCATTTACTTCTTATTTGTGTACTATCTGTTCGTCATTGTACATACACCACAAGTAAGGACGTGAGCTTACGCTCAGTAAGGAGATGAGGGAAAACAATTTATACATTTCTCTCTTTAGTTTTTCTTGGAATGGGGGCCACCCAAACCAACTTCTTTCATTACGTTTGTTTTCTTCGTTCGTTCTTAACTCGTACATGGAGTTGGAGATTGAGGGTTTTCCTTTGAGATGGCATAGTTGTACGGAACCTAACCTCCTGTGTGCATACTAGTCCCTTTCCCGACTTGGTGAGGGTGTATCCTAGTAGCTAGATTAGATCCGGACTACCCATCTACCTCAACTCCCTAGTTTCGGCATATACCCGCCTTTAGGGTTTGTTCTTTTTCCGACATATACTCGCCTTTAGGGTTCTTTCTATCCCAGCATATACCCGCCTTTAGGGTTCTTTCTTTCCCAGCATATACCCGCCTTTAGGGTTATTTCTTTATCCTCACTCATGCACATGGGTACCATCCTGAAGGTTACTCCCTACTTGATTTCTATTATCATGAAACCCACTGCATAACATAAACTGAATTACACATTGAGATAAACATACTATATGTGAACTGGTACATGTAAAGAATCATAAAAATTGCTGAAAATACGAGAAACAATTATGCTATCGAAATGTAACAGTGAGTGAATACAATAAAGCAGTAAAGTAACGTACGACAATTATAATTAACTAATTGTGCTAAACTAGAATGTTCTTATCCAGAATTAAGAAATAATATTTATCTACTAGTTCATAACTCATTTAATGAAAACAAAGCATCTTAACTCCTTAAACCTTTTTCATTCGTTTGTTTAGTTAACTAAACCTTTTCCTTCGTTTGTTTAGTTAACTAAACATTTTTCCTTCATTACCATCCACATCGTCGTAGTTCACATTTCATTCTTGCTCTCATCTTAATTTAATCAACAGAAACTATCTACTAACATGATCTTTTAATGGACAATATTCAACACAAACTATATCAGATTAGGACCAATTATCAAATCAAACTACACTTGCTTTTTAACAATCGACTAACAGCGAATCTATGACCCCTAGCATGCTTCTAAAACAATTATCCTACTATAGACAGTAAGTAAAACAATGATAACTAACATAAAACATGTTTCTATATGCTTCTTAATACCTTAATAGAAAACGGTAGTAAACTATAACTAATCAAGTTTGTATATACTTTTTCATAATTGAAAAGAACGAAACTCTAAGTATACTTACGGCATGAAAAGAGATAACATTTAGAAATCAGTAACTTTTTCGCCAATCTGTAAAGAAACATAGTTTTTTCTAATATCTTAACTTCTTCTTTCTCTTTACTGCCACTAGAATTCTGTCTAAGACCTGTTTTCATTTCTCATTCAGTTCAACTATCATTCCTTTGATTCATTCATGCTTAACAAGCACTTTCAGCAACTAATGGAAAACGTGAGAGTTATATCATTCAGTAAAACCAAGGGTAACTATAAACATTACCGAAATCAAACCACAAAACAACACACACACACTTACTTGGGTGTAGGGCCTCCTCTGGCCAAGACAACCCAAATCCTTACCTCGAAGCTTTAACGTGCATTAGCGTTTAGCCGTTATTCCTTTTCTCTTCTTCTTTGTACCTTTACAATTTAATAACTTATAATTATTAATCAAATCAATTAATCATTCGTCGTCTTTCTCTAACTTAATTCTTATTCGTCGCTTACTAGCATTTCTTAAACAAAATCGTTTCATTAATCACGACAGGGTCTAATAAATTAATCCCTGTATTCGTATCCAATTATCGTCATATATTCGTCCAATTAATAATTCAAACCTAAATAGATTATATTACCAAAACTGTAACTCAACAGGTTTATATCCAAATCAAAATAACACTTCCTTACATATCACTGTCCATCGAAAGATAATCATTCCCTTTCCAAAATCCAGAGACATAAATCTAACAAAGGCATGCATATGCAGCAATGCTAAATCCAACGTTCATGCCTCGCAAAGCAATAAAGGCAATAGCTAAAACAGATTATCAAACCAAAGCTTATCACTACAAACAAGGAATAATCATCTAACATGCTGACCCATAAAATCTGTTTAACACTTTCTTTTTATCTCCAATCTAGATACTTTTCATAGTCATAACACAAACATCCAAATAAACCCACAGCCAATAGCTCATACAACCATCAGAGCACACAAACCCATTACCCAAAACATTCATCCAATTTAACGACTTATTTCCCAGCAGCTTAACTCAAATCTAACATATTTATGCTTTCATAAATAACAGACAGAGTGTAATTATATTCATGACTTTACATCACAAAATGCTATTCCAAGTGACAAAACATTGATCCAAGCAATAGAGCAATTTTCCATATATATCCAATCATCCAACAGGTAACCAAAGGAGACAAAGAACAACTAAACAATAGTGCAAATCAAATACACTTAATAGTGCACCGTTTGCAGACCACGAACAACCAAAATTAATAGAGTCTCACCAACACCTCTCGGCCATCATCAGAAAAACAGGGCAACCAGATTACACATTACTTCCAAAGAAACAGCAAGCACTTGCCCAACATTTTCATCCATCCAATTCATTATCAGAGATAATTTACTAAATTCTATATGTTTATCATCCAAAATTCAGAAAACAGAGAAGAGATTCTTCTCACCATAAAGACCCAAGCAGGAGCTCCAACACTCGGCTTCCAACTCCATTCCCTTGCGAGCTCTCTGTCATTTTATGCCCTTTTTCCATGCTCAACAGCCACTTCATTTTCTCCTGCAAGTCGACAGCTCTCTTCTTGAGGGCTGTCCCCTCTTCAATTCCTCACCTACAGGCAGTTGTGCCATTAATCGTGTATAGTGTCGGTAGAATGATTGGATCAGTTCAGTGCATAATCAACAGGACCGGACCGCACGTCCCAACCGTTCCCATCGCGAACCGAATTCCCCTGCCGAACACAAAGATGTCGAACGGAAAATCGACACCACAACGATCTCTGCCAATGATAGATCAACGAAAATGCAGAGGAGAAGAGGTCGGCTGGCTTACCCCGAAATGCTAACGAAAAACATCGCCCAATGTTGGAACTCGTCGCCGGCGGACCCCGATCCCGTGCCCTAGCCCGCGAACATTCCACCGAACGAACCCGCGCCGCCAACAGCCGCGTTCCTGACGCGTCGCCGTCGCCACTCGCAGTTCATCGTCCGTCGTTCATCGTCGCGAGCTCCGATTGCGCGTTCACCTGATCGCTCGAGCTCTCCCTCTCCTAGCTCTCGTGTCTCTCTCTTCCAGAAAACACATTCTTCTAATTCTTTATTTTTTTGTTATTCTTTAAACCAATCAAAGCCACTGAACCGAACCGATCCTCCATCCTTTTTTTATTTTTTGATTACATTTTTATTTATTCATTCAATTCTAATTTAATCTCAATTACACCATATTCATTAAATCCTCTTCCAAATAATCCAAATTTTCCTTTCCTCCATTTTAATCATCTTTAATCCAATTCTTCACTTAATATCCAATTAACCTCGTTTTAGTTTAAATTATATTTTTATCCAATTAAATTTCTCTTTAATAATTTAATTAAATCTTTCATTTGATTAAATTATTCTCAACCTAATTTAAATTTCTGATTTATTTCAAATATCGCTCAATAATAATGATTGTCGATTACGTCGTTGGTAATACCCCAATAATTATCCAATTAAATCCAAAATCCCTAATTTCTGTCTAATTATTCTAATTAAATTCTAAAATAAAAGTTCGGGGTATTACAATCACACAAAAAATAAAGTAGGAAAATACTAAAGAAAAGACCATTGTTTGAAAAAGAAATTGATTATGGGGAGTTCCCCAACCATAGAAAGAGACCAACATAAAGAGATGACTCCAAACTTATCAAGGTATCCATCTCTTCATTCAATGGATCTAGCAACAACACCAACTATATTGAGTGGATGGAAAAAGTTGAAAGAATATTCGAGTTTACAACTTCTCGGAACAGAAAAAATATTCAACTAGCAACACTAGAGTTTACGGGGTACGCTAGTCTTTGGTGGAACAACACGTAATCAAAGAGACAATAAGAGGGAGAGGACATCCGAACTTGGAAACTATTAAAGAGGCTCATGAGTGAGAGGTTCGTTCCAAGTCACTACAAGCAAGAACTCTAATATCAATTGCAAGGTCTCAAGCAAGGTTCTTCAACCTTTGAAGAGTATAGTATGTTGCCGAGTTCGAAACCTTAAAAATAAGATGCAATTTGCAAGAGCTAGATAACCAACCAATTGCAAGGTTCATCCAAGGATTTCACTATGACATTGGAGATATTATCGAGCTACAATCTTACAACACCTTGGAGGATGTAATCAAGTTGGCTTTAAAGATTGAAAGGCAAAAGAAAAGGAAAGAGAAAGAGAGGGTTAGCCAGTTCCCTCAAAGAAATATGACCTTCTCCAAACCACCACCTAAGATTGATGACAAAGGAGTAAACATGAAAGGTACTACTACAAATCCAAGTGACGACAAGAGGCCACTTATGGAAGCAGCGAAACCAAAAACAAGGGAAATCAAATGCTTCAAGTGCCTAAGGATCAGACACTATGCCTATCAATGTCCGAACATGAAAGTGATGGTACTAAGAGAAGACACTAATGAAGTTGAAAGTGAGGATAAAAGTGAAAAACAAGAGACATCCGAGGAGAAGCACAAGTGGAAACCCTATATGCTCAAGAGGGCCCTTTGCTTATGGTCATTCGAAGAGCACTCACTACCAAAGCAAGTATCGACGATTGTCAAAGAGAGAACATCTTCCATAGCTGTTGCAAAGTCAAGGAAAAAGTTTGCTCTATAATTATTGATGGATGAAGTTATGCCAATGTGGTTTCTATGGATCTAGTGAGTAAATTGGGGATAGAAACAACCTTGCACTTGAAGTCATACAAGCTAAGTTGGTTGAACGACAAAGAAGATATCAAGGTTAGTAAGCAAGCACCTATTGAGTTCTTTATCGGAAGTTTCTCGGATAAAAAAATATGTGATGTGGTCCCTATGAGAACAAGTCATCTACTATTGGGTAGGCCATGGCAATATGATCAGAAAACTATGGCTTGACAAATTGTTACACACTTAAGTTCAATGGAAAGAAGGTCAAACTAGCCCCGCTCCAACTGGAGCAAATTTCCAAAGACTATGAAGCACTAACAAAAAGTAAGTTGAAATCTACCATGCTTGGTGTTAAATTACTTAGATTAAGTGGAAAATTTGGTGTGGAACATTAGATTTAGGTGAAAAGCATTGCGAAAACCAGAGTTGAACGGCAATGGTGGGGTATTTATCGGATTGAAGTGACATTTGAATATAAGAAAGTTGCCATTTTGCTATTGATGTTGAAGAATGACTTTGGTAAGGCATTTCTTTCCTTGGAATTTATGTAATTATAGTTGCGCAACGAAAGTGTGGTGCATGAACACGAGGGGTTAAGCGACTTTTGGATACAAGAGACGTGGTTGGATGAGGCCAAGTGAATAGTTATAGGTAAAAGAGATGGTTAGTAGCCTAGATAAAGCGTGGTCGTAGGATAACATGGAGGACTACATCATCAAATGGAGCAGTTGAGAAAGGATTGATGCATAGGATAGTGTTAGTGAGCGAATTACATAGAGCAAATTTCGAGGACGAAATTTATTTTAAGGGGAGAAGTATGTAACACCCGGACTTTTTAAGTTGGATAATTATCGGGGTATTACCAAGGACGTATTTGTGAGTTTTTGCTTTAAAGAATTTGTTAAGATTAAATAGAAATTTTTGCAGTTAAAATAAATACATTAATTTAATGAATTAAATTAGAATGTTTGGAATTTCTTATAACTATTTTGAATTAAGGATTCATTGAATAAAAATTTAGAGGGGCTAAATTATTGGGGGTTAAATTGTAAGGGGATTAAATAAGTTGAATTAATTAAGATTTAATTGTTAGGGGTTTAATTAGTTATTAGGTTAAAGGAAATTATGGAAGAGGTGTGGAAGGAATGAACCGGTTCAGCTGAACCAGTTCACACACCTGAACTGCCAAGGCCAAAGAAATGGCCTTCGGCCTTTCTTTGCAAAAGAAAGCAGACGAGAGAGAGAGAGAAAAGCCCGAGAGAGAGAGAGTGCCGAGGGAGAAATCAGGAGAGGGGGATGCGTCAAGTGAGTGAGGAACGATGGGAGGAGGAGCTCGGGCTCAGGTGTTCGAGGGGTGGCTGGCGACGCGACGCGGTGGTCTTGGGCTTTAGTAGGCTGAATTGCGATGAAGGTGTAAGGACGCGGTCATCAGTGCGTCAAGCTCTGACGATGTGTTGTCGGCTCTTGGCGTGCACGTTGTCCGGCTAACGGCAAGGCGACGGTGCAACGATGATGATAGTTAGGAAGCAACGAATGATGAGTTGGGGAGGAAGGGCTAGAGCTGGCGGTCCAAGCTGGATCGGCCAAAGGCCATGGTCCAGCCTGTCAGTTCTTCAATGCCAAACCGATGCCATCTCAAAGTGAAATGGACAGTGTGTCGGGCGTGGGAAACATCCTCTTAAAAGCTGGAGAGGATTGTTGGGCATTTTTGGAGAACAAAAGGGGCAGAGGACTCCTCTTCTCTAGAGAAGGTGCTGGAAGCAGATGGATGCTTTGGAGGATGGCCGAGAGCTTCTTGTAAGTCTTCTTCCTCGGTTGTTTTGGCATTTGGTGTCTGTTTCTGGATGAAGTTTGACAGTGTTGTGTGTGATGCCGAGGAGAAACAAGAGAAAAGGAGGCGATGGAGAAAGGGAAGAAGGCAGAGGAGAAGGAGCTACTGCCTCTCGGGTTTTCTCAGTTCATCAGGTGAGATGAACCTTCCCTAATGTTATGGATTATATACTGTTAAATGGATGAAGATTTGTAATGATAAATGTTATCCTCTGTCATGGTTTAATTTATGTGCTGGAAGGTGGATTTCCTTGTTATTGGTTGGTTGAGGTGTTATGTTAAGTGTATTGGTTTATTGTTCTGTTATTGTCAACTCTAAGTGGTTAAATTTATGATATGAGAATGAGTTTTGGTGTTAGTGGCTAGGGATAAGTTATAAACTTGTATGTTGTTGGTTGTTAAAAAGCTGTTGTGTGATATTATGTAAAGTTTTATGCCTTGATAAGATTAGGAAATATTGATATTGGTATTAATTGTGAAGGTATTTGTGAAGGTGTTAAAAAGAGGAAGAAGAATAATGACAAAATACTAATGCACGTTAAACTTTGATATAAGGAAAATGGGTGTGTTTTGGCCATGTGGAGGCCCTACACCGCAAGTGTGTGCGTAAGTTTTATGTGTTGTTCTTGATATGTTTAGTTCCCTGTTTCTATACTGTGATCAATTCCTTGTTGATAGTTTTCTTGGATGATAGTGTTGATGATAGTATAGAACTGTTAGCATTTAGCTGATTGTAGTTGTGTGATAATTCCTTGATGGCTCTGTGCGTCAAATGCTTTATTTGTGATACTCTATGGATTGCCTTACTGATTGGCTGTTCTCTCTATTGGCATTGCTTCCCTTTGTTGGTTAGTTTCCTAAAAATTTGATATAGGCTGCTATAATATCTTGTAATTACTTCCTTAATTGCACATGAGTTCTGAAATCATGGTCAAGATGAAAGTGGAATAAGTGAATGATAGATGATTATGTGAAGTCCGAAATTGAGCTAAGAGTCCTATGTTGTGTCTAAATGTTTAGTTGTGGTTTAGTTATAATGTTTCTATTTCTTTCGTTGTTGTTTTGCCATCATTTATTTGTTATGCACCCTTAATCGTTGCATGTTTAATTGATGATGATAATAAATTACGATGAGCATTAGAAAGTTAATCAATTTAGTTAATTGTTAATCAATTGAGCATGTTAATCAATTTAGTCAATCTAGTTATGTAAACAACTTGATTAGTCTAAACATGTGATCAACCCGTTTAAGTTAATTAGAATATACTAGCATGTATTCCTTGAGTAACCACTAGCACGTTTAATTAATTGACCAACATGTTTAAATTAACTAACTAGTATGTTGAAATAGCATGTGTAAATCAACTAGTAGTATGTTTAATTATTAATCAATTAGAATCCTGATTGTGATTAGCACTTGAGCATATTAGAAAACTAAACTAGTATTTATTAATTGTACTCAAGCATGTTAATTTACTTAGACATTGATAGTAGATGACTTAATTATACTTTACTATAGCATGTAAATCGACTAGAATAACCAATTATAAACTTGAGCATGTAATTAATTAGAATGATATTAGCATGTAATAAAAGCGTGTAATTAACTTAGTCATGCCATGCTTACTTATTAAGTATACTATCATGCTTAGTTATTAATTAGGCTAAGTTATTTTGTTGTCAAGCAAGTTAATCATAATTAGTAAGCATGTTAATTAACTAGGAAGCATGAAATCAACATGGGAGGAAAGCATGTAATCTACCTTGGATAACAAACTAGAATGATCACCTAGAATAATGAATGTAGGAAACATGTAAAATGACTGGGAGACCAATTAAGATGCTTAGAATGTTTCGAATTCTCCTTCTGTGCTTCACTGTTTACGATTCAATATTATGGGTGTTCTTTGTGTGTGCTTATTTCCGTTATTCATTTTATGCGCTTTTAATTCATGTTATTTACAGTTACTTTTATTTTCAATATGCACTTCAATTATTATGAATGTTAATGTTATGTTATATCATGCATCAAGTTAGGTTGAGAATGTATGGTCATGCATCATGTTAATAGAAACTCGTAGGAAGTGCCACTTTGGGGTGGTACTCATACATGCATGAGTGATGAAAAATGTTAAGGAATAGAGAAGTAGAAAAGAATATTCAGGATAGGTGGGACACGCTTATCACTGAGAATAAGCCTCGAGGGCGGGATACGCCTAAGGGGAAAAGAAAACGAAACCTCGAGGGCAGGATACACTTGAAGGGAAAAGAAAACAAAAGGGAGTTGGGGCAGATGGGTAGTTCAGATCTAGCCTAGCAGCTAGGATACACCCTCACCTGGTCGGGAAAGGGACTAGTGAACACACAGGAGGTTAGAAGCCGATCAACTAAGCCATATCAAATGACAACCTCCAATCTCCAGCTCGAAGTATAAGTAACGAACGAATAAACAAACAAATGAATGAACGTAATGAAAGGATTGGTTTGGGTGGTCCTCCATTCCAACGACGACTAAAGAGAGGCATTTTATAATCGCATAAACCCTTTTCCTTACTGAATCATTAGGCTCACGTATTACTTGCGGTGTAGGTACAAACGACGAATAGATAATAATAGGCTCATATACAAGAATGACGAACAAATAACAAAGCAGAGGTGAAAGATTTGCACGAACGAGATTCGAGGCTGGCCAGGCTAAAGAATAAAATGAGAAACGGTTGTAATCACATAAGTTTTATTATATTGTGTTTCATTGTTTAGTTTCTTCTTTAAATGATTCATTAACGCTTCTTCCGTGTTTTACAATGATTTATTTTATAACGCTTCCACATATTTTTATAATTTGGTTTTCCTAACAAGTTTAGAGAAGAGTTAGTAGCGATCCGGTTAGACACACTCTGATATGTTTTGCTTTAAAAAAAAATTTCAAAATTTACACGTTTTAATGGATTTATAAAAATCTGAGTCGTTACAGTATGACATATATTTACCCCATAGTGAAATAATTAGATCTACAACTTCTTACATTTTATGGTATAATTTGAAATAACAAGAATATAAAGAATTTTGTAAAGTTACCCAACTTAGACCAAGAAAGATAAAAATCGACGTAGATAATAGGTGAAATTTAACTTATTTAATGTTGCCAAATGCTAGGTCATACTGGTAAATTATTTGTGCTTTTATTAATTAAAAGACGCAAAGTATTAATCTTGATAAATCTAGTAGTGATATTACTAATATATTTATTGATTTTCTAAAACCTTTTTATGATGCTTCAAATGAATGTTGTAGAATTTATTATCTCACCTCTTGTTCTTCCAATATTTGTACATTTAATATATACTTTGCATAGTATCAACAAATATATGAATTTAGTAATATTCTTAATAAAATAGGAATAAAATTTAAAAAATATTGACATAACATTCGTTCTATTTTTTGTTATGCATACATCATGGATCCTAGATATAAATTAAAAGAGTGTGTATTTTGCTTAATAGAATATCTATTAATTTATGTACTACTTCTTTAATTATTAGTGATCAAGTAACAAATAGAATTGCTAATTTATATTGTTCTTATGAAACAAAATATTCTAATGTTAGTCGTTCACGTCCTCTTCCACATACGGAGAATTATTCTAGTAGTAGTAGTGGTAGTGGTATTGTAGTTCCACAATTTAGTATTCATGATATATGGAATGAATTAGATAGTGAGAATTACTATACTATTTTGTGAAATGAGCTTGATATTTATTTTGAAACTCATTGTCAATTTTATAAAGAAGAAAATCTTGATATTTTAGATTGGTGGAAAAAATACTTTATTATATATCTTATTATTTCTATAATGACTCGTGATCACCTTCGATCTCTATTGTAGTAACGAAGTTTACTTTTAGTGCATGTGGACGTGTGTACAATGAAAGAAGATGACGACTTGCACCTAGCCTCGTGCAAGCACTCATTTGCATCAAAGATTGAAACAATGCCAAGACGAGAGATCAACAATGAGAGAATGAAATACTTGAAAAATTTAAAAATTTAGATGTTGATGACTAAGTCTTATTTATTTATTTTTACTTTCTATTTTAATTTGAAATAATTTTTTCAACTTTGTAATTTTTTTTCACATGTTGCAAATGATTGGCAATTAGATGGATGTCAAAATAGTTGGCATGTATCTAATTAATATTTATAATGATATATGTGTGATAAATTTTTTGTTGTAATTTTTTTATTTGTATGATATAATACATATATTTTTTCAAAATACATGTCATTTTATATATTAATAAAATAATTAAAATAATTTTGTTACGTAAATGACTAATTATTATATATTTTTGTATTATAATAATACATATTATTATAATTTTAATAACTAAATTTAAAAAATACATTATAATATATTGATTTAAATTTAAAACATTTGTGTATTGTATGATTGGCTCAACTTCTTAAGCTCGTTCAGCCGGCTCGGCTCGGCTCGTGTAACTTGTGACTTGCGAATTGGCTCGAGTTAAAATTTTTTTTAAGTATCCTCGTTAGGCTCGGCTCGTTTAACTCGGTAGGCTCAGTGAACCAAAATATTTTAGGCTCGGCTCTGATCAGCCCTGCTCGGCCAACTCATTTGTCATCTCTAGAACACATGGCAAGAAGGGGAGACTTTAAACCATATAGAGCTTCAAAAGGCAACATTTTGATGGCTAAATGGAAAGTGGTGTTATACCAGCTCTCAACTAATGTGAGCCATTAAACCTATTTATGAGATTGCATATGAGTTATACAATGAAGGTACATCTCAAGGCATTGGTTCAAGGGTTCTGGCTGGCCGTTTGTTTTTTGGTGATAAGCCGAGCATAGCTGTAATATGACACCCAACATCTTGAAAAGTTCCTAAAATTTAATAGTAAAAATTCTGTCCTGGTCTGAAATAATACTTTGAGGAAGGTTGTGTAAGTGCTAAATATGATCTAAAAATAAGTTTGCGATTTGCGAGGCAGTGAAGGGATGTGTGAGGGTAAGAAGTGGCTGAATTTTGTGAGGTGATCTATAACCACTAAGATACAATTTTTCCCATTGCTCATAGGAAGGCCTTTGATAAAATCCATATGAATGTGAGTCCATGGAGTTTGTGGAATTGACATTAGATAAAGAAGGCCAAGATATGGAAGGTGTTCGCTTTTGTAACATTGGCAAGTGTTGCAGGCTAAGAAAGCTTGCTTGATATCTTGAACCATGTGAGGCCAAGAAAAATATTGTTTTGCCTTGAAAATATACGCTTGAACATAAGAATGACCCCTTCTTGAGAGTCGTGGATAGTTTGAATAAGGCGAACATGAATGTCATCACCTGAGCTGATATACATGTTGGGCTTATGATGAAGGATGTCATTCTTGTTAGAGTAATCTACTACTGTATTACCTTGGGTGAGACACTATTGGATGAGGCTTTAAGTGTTGGGAGTAATGTGCCCAACAAGCAAATGTAATAAAACAATTTTATAATATATGAATAAATTTATATTGAATTATATTATGTTAATATTTTATATTATGTTTTATAAAATTCATAGAAAATTCCTTGGTTACTTATGTTAACTTTATATTAACATATATATTGTATATATGTGAGATAAAATATAAAGAGTAATAACCAGAATATGTCCATGACTTATATTTAAAGTATGGAATCTTCAAATAGTTCATAGTCATAAACATAGTTTATCTCATTAAGAATGTATAGTCATATCCCGACTAAATAT
Organism: Begonia loranthoides; assembly: GCA_022433065.1. Taxonomy (NCBI): domain Eukaryota; kingdom Viridiplantae; phylum Streptophyta; class Magnoliopsida; order Cucurbitales; family Begoniaceae; genus Begonia; species Begonia loranthoides. The sequence continues at coordinate 22,787,264 of CM039485.1, forward strand.
GTAGTGACATAAGATAAATATGTTTTATATAATATGATTATGTAACGACCCAGATTTTTCGTAAATCCTAAAAATGCGTAAAATTTAAAATTTTCTTTTTAAAACCAATCAGAGTGCGTAAATCCGAATCCCTACTAACTCTTTCTTAAAACTCATCATGAAAATCAACTTATTAATTTACACGGAAGCGTTAAAAATCATCTATTTAAATTCTTACGACAACGTTGTAAAATATCACTTACGAAAACATTATAAGATGTCCCTTTTTACAATCATAGCGGAAATGTGAAAATTCTTTCAAACATTTCGTCATCGGTAAAAACTTAACGAAATAAACTTAAATTCATAACCTTTGTTTTCTTTAATTTCTTTGATTTATAACCTTTTACTTTCTTTGGTCTTTGCCCTGCCAACCCGAATCTCCTATGTACGAAATCATCCATCCATGCTTCATTTTATGATCATCATCTTTCTCTTATCTGTTCGTCGTTTCCTACACCACAAGTAAGGACGTGAGCTTACGCCCAGTAAGGAGATGGGGAAAAACAATTTATGCATTCTCTCTTTAGTCTTTGTTGGATTGAGGGCCACTCAATCCAACCCTTTCATTACATTCTTTTTCTTCGTTCGTTTCTTACTCGTACATCAAGTTTGGAGATTGGAGGTTTTCCTTTGAGATGGCCTAGCCGTTCGGGCTACCCATCTACTCTAACTCCTTATTTCCGGCATATACCCGCCTTTAGGGTTCTTTCCTTTCTGTCTCGGCATATACCCGCCTTTAGGGTTCTTTCATTCTGTCCCGGCATATACCAGCCTTTAGGGTTCTTTCATTCTGTCCCGGCATATACCCACCTTTAGGGTTCTTTCATTCTGTCCCGGCATATACCCGCCTTTAGGGTTCTTTCATTCTATCCCGGCATATACCCGCCTTTAGGGTTCTTTCTTTTCATTTCGTTCTTCCTCACTCATGCATGTGGGCACCATTCCGATGGTTACCCCCTACTTGGTTTCTATTATCATGAAACACACTGCATAACATAAACTTAAATATATAATGATAAGTAAACGCGCATAGAAAGAATAATTGAAATGACATGAACATAAAGTAACGTGCAACACTTATCATCAAAAGCTAACATGTTCCTCGAAAACCGTCTAACAAAACATGCTTAAGTGTCAATAATTGACTATACATATAACCTAGAACCAGAAGGTTCCTATCCAGCACTAATAATAACATGTATAAATTCCATAATTTACCAAAAATAGTAAAATCTGAAACGACTTACACAATGTTAATAAAACCCTTATCCTTTCGTTCTTTCGTTCATTCATTCTCATCATATGTTTTCTTTTCATTTCATCATTTATCATTCTTTTCTTTTCATTTCATCATTTATCATTCATCATTCATCATTCTCATCATACTTTTCTTTTCATTTCTTTCATTATTCATATAGTTCATTTGTACTTTTTCTAACTTAATTCATTTTCATTTCCTAGTATCATCCTAGTAAAACAATAAGAATAATCAACTTCAACACGAAGCAACTCACACACACTTTACTTGGGTGTAGGGCACAAGGCCAAGACAACCCATTCCTTACCTCGAAGCTTTAACGTGCATTAACGCTTAGCCGTTATTCTTCTTCTCTTCTTCTTTGTACCTTCAAAATTTAATAACTTTTAATTGTTAATCAAATCAATTAATCATTTGTCGTCTTTTTCTATCTTTAATTCTTATACGTTGCTTACTAGAGTTTTCTAAACAAAACCGTTTCGTTAATTATAATGAGCTTAATTAATTAACCTAAATCAATAACGTCTAGAAACAACGCTTAACGTATATCGAAAATCAACAAGATTCCATCCATAAATTATTGGCCTATATACCAAGCCCAATAATAACATCTAAATCGAGTCATAAACTATTTTTACCCAATCCTCATGATATCTTTATTCTAATTAGTGAACTGAACCAAAATCAACATGTATAAATTAGTCCAACATTACACTTCATATTTCCACAATTCCTTTATGATTTTTAATCAAACCCATTAATATAACCTTTATCCAACAACTAGCACCAAGCAACAACTTAATCAATTGTCAGAGCATATGCTTTATAACCCTACAACCATCATTACAATTTCTGCATAAAATCATTCTACAATTCATCCAACAACTCATTCAGCAACCTGTTAACACATTCTCTTTTAGTTTTTTTTTTTTTGATAACTATAACAGTGAACAAATCTAATTAAACACCCAGCCGCATAACCCAATCTAACATATTTATACTTCCATAATTAAGCAACAACAGGTTGGCCAATTCCAATTTTATTCCCAACATAATAATTTCCAGAATTATACAGCTCAATAGATAGACAAGAATTCAACTAAAGAACATTGATAACAACTGTGGTATTAACAGATTTCTACTAATTGATAAACAATTCCATTTCAAGTATCCAAACCGATTCCATTATATTGACACTCAACAGTTATCAACATAGGCATTCCCACATCTTTTAACATCCAAAGCAAATAATATTTCACCCAGCACAAATGCTCAGAAGCAGATCCAAGATATCGACCCAATGGTAGACAAAGCAGAAGCATTCCAATAACAGGTTATTTCCATCCAATAGACTTACTCTTAACATGTCTCATACCAACAATATTAGGAGGGAAATCACAAATCGTTCATAGCCCTACAAAATGTCCTCAATACATAAAAGGAATATAGAATCCTTCACTATTGCATAACTTTAACCAACAAACCAAAATGCAACACCACAGAAAATCAACTCCAACAGAATATTCATCTAAACAGCAGAATAACAAACTTATTCTTCAACATCAAAACCATTTCTAATTTATTAACACTCAGAGACCATTATTATCACAAAACTTTCTATGATTACAAAACTCCAAGCAGAACTCAAATCATCCAACACAACACTCAAACAGAATACCAACATTCACAAATCCAGAATACAGAGAGAAGAAATCCTTCTCACCGTGAAGACCCGAAGCCTCCTCCCACTTCAGCTCTCAGCCAGCACTGCCAGGACACTCACTGCAACTCTCTTCTCCTTCCTTTTAATTCTTTCCAACTCGACAGCCATCTTCAAGTTTCAACCGCTTACTGTCTGCCTCTTCAATTCATCAACAAACCCAATTAATGTGCTCACCTTGTGTGTCGGCAGCATCACAGCTGGAAGGAGTCCCACGTGGAAATGGTTCAACCCGAGCTGCCAAATCGGGTTCCAGACGGAACCGGATCGGAGCATCCAATTCGCGGGTTGCCGGCAGCAGCCCAACCCGCCGGAATCACCCCTGCCCTACACGAAAATGGTCCATTCCGTTCCTGCCAGGCCCGATCAACAAAGAACAGAGGAGAAGGAGGAAAATCGACCAAACTGCTTACCTCACTAGTCACCGAAATTCGTCGCCTGCGGAACACGCTCGCAGGAGTCCAAGCACTGATTCGCAATTCGACGCCGGCATCCTCGTTTCGCCGCCATCAATCGCGATCCCGATGCGTCGTCGTCGTCACTCGTCGCCGGTCGTCTCAGGCGTCGCCACCCGCGATCTCCGATCGCCTCTCCTCTCGGGTCCCCTCTCCCTCTTCCTCTCTCGTCTCCTTCACTCTTCTCCCTTTCCCTAATTTAATTTACTTCCCCTTTTAAATTTTTATTTTCTTTATTTCCAAATCATTCCCTTAATTCTCATTAATTCCCAATTAATCCCCTTTTTAACGTTGTAATCTCAACTATACCATATTCAATCCTCTTCCAAATATTCCAAATTTCTCCCTTTTAATCGTCTTCAATCCAATTAAATTATTTCCAATTAAATTCCAAATCTTGATTTATTTCAAATATCGCTTGATGATAATTGACAATTACGTCTTTCCTAATACCCCGATAATTATCCGTTAAATCTAAATGCCTCTAATTAATTTCTGATTATTCTTAATAAATTCTGATATAAAATTCGGGGTGTTACAGATTATATAGGACTGGACCAGATAAAATTATATTGTTATGATAATTTCTGTTAAATATAGAACAATTAATTTTAGCATAATGATGGTCATATATGCATGATCTTAATTTGTTGTATTTAACAAACTCCTATTTTATTTTAATTTATTCTTTGATTTACTTGGTAAAGTTTTGTATGAGTTACGATTCTTATATCTTGTATATTGGGAGTGAATTAAAATGAATAGCTGAGAATATTAATATCGATGCAATGAAATTCATTTCTATAAATTCCCTTGTTTGTTAGTTCAAAGATCGAATAATTAGTACGTAATTCATAATCGTTATGAATTGATTATTCAATCAATAACTAATGGTAGTCAAGGATAAAGACGCAATATGAGAGGTTAACGGATTATATACCAAGCTCTATTGTGAATCTAAATGGAGGGTTAATACATATGTAATGACTACATCAATGGACATTAATTAGAGTAAATATACTATATAGATTTTTAGAGTGCAACTCTAAGTATTTAGTGGAATTACTTTAGAGTTAATAATTATGTTAATTAATATAAAGAGTTTATATTAATTAACGAAATATTATTGGAGCTTAAAACTATAGGTCCATCGGTCCCTTCGTTACCTTCTATCATTATTCAAATAATAGAAAAATGAACAAATAAGAGTACATAATTAATTATGAATTAATTATTTAATGCACTCAATAATAAGTTTATTATTTTTCATTAGATGAAATAATTGAATTATTGATTATTCAATTAATTAAGACAAAATGACAAAAGTTGTCATAGTTAATATATTTGTTATATTTCATTAAATGAAATAATTGAATTATTGATTGTTCAATTAATTAACAAATATAAAGTAATTTTTGAAAATAGTTTTTAAAATGGATTTTGTCAAATTTGAGTTAATGTCATAGTGTCAAGTGTTGAGCTATGATGACAAGACCTTTTGTTTGCCATAACATTTTTGTTATAAATGTATTATAACTTAAATGAGAGATTAATAAGTTAATATCATAGTGCCAAGTATTGAGCTATGGTGACAAGACCTTTTGATTGCCATAACATTTTTATAAATGTATGTAATCAATTGTAACTTTAATGATGAATTTGTAGTGTTTTTCTCTAGATGTCATAATGGCCATTATGGAGCAATACCACTATAAATAGAGGTCCAACCTCATTAGATTATGAGGTTGGAATCTTTGAGATTAAGGAATCGATTTTGAGAGCAAAATTTATGTCTTCCGTGTTGGCTTTAGAAAAGTGTTTTCTAAATCCAAATAGATCGTCTCATGTGTTGAGAATACGATCTATCATAAATTGAGTGTGATCTTGTTTTGTTCATCATGCCCACACTTGCTTATTCAAGGTGAGGATGATTGGCGGAGAAGATCGAAAATTGATTTTGTACCTGTATGAAGTAAGCTACAATGGTAATATTCTTCATCTTTTAGATTAGATCTAAATAAAGATTTTTGAATACATATTATTATTAATATGTTATAACAATGATTCGTTTTATGTTCATTTTAAAATTGTTTTTTATGATATATATATAGGTGATGCACGTTACCATTGTTATGAACATTGATAATTCTGCCGTGCAAGGGAACCTAAAAACCAACATTAATTTGTTGGATCATCCTTGTAACTATGAGTGACCTCACAAATCTAGATGGGAACACAAGAACCAATAGCTTTACATTCATAAGTAAATCCTCTGTGAGATAGAGCATTAGCAACAAAGTTTTCCTTCCCCTTCTTGTACTGAATTTCATAGTGAAGACCAAAGAGCTTAGTGAGCCACTTTTGTTTGATTGGGGTAGTGACTTGTTGCTCTAAAAGAAATTTGAGAGTTTGTTGATCAGTGCAAATAATGAATTTTTGGCCCTCTAAATAATGATGCCACTTGGATATAGTAGTAACCAGAGCCAATAGTTCTTTTTCATTGAGGGCACAACTGACATAGGCAATAGGTCGTAGAAGCTGCATAAGAACAACTCCCATACCACCATGGCAAGCATTAGTCTCAACAATGAATAGAATATTGAAATTCAGTAGAGCTAGAACTGGGGTGCAACGTATTTCTTGTTTCAGCTGTTCAAAAGACAAGAAGCATCTGCTGACCATATAAAACTCTTTTTCTTCAAAAGATCTATAAGTGGACAAGCCAAAATACCATAGCCATGGAAAAACTTCATATAATACCCTGTGAGGTCGAGGAACCCGCGCAATAGCTTAAGGGTGGTGGGTTGAGGCCAATTAAGCATGCACTTGACTTTGCTTGGTTTGGCTGACATGTGGGCAGACGAAATGATATGGCCAAGATACTCGACTTTAGTTTGGCCAAAAGAACATTTAGAAGCCTTGGCATAAGGTGATGCAAGCTAAGGAGCTCCAAAATCTGTTCAACATACTAGTAATAAAAAGTAAGACATGGGCTATAAACCAAAATGTCATAAAAAAAACAAGTAGAAATTTGTGGAGGAAAGCCTTGAAGACGTCGTTCATAAGAGCTTGGAAAGTAGCCAGTGCATTTGTGAGATCGAATGACATAAATTTAAATTCATACAACTCGTGGTGAGTTTTAAGTGGCGTCTTATACAATCAGCATTGTGAACACAAATTTGATGATAGCCTGCTTGTAAACCAATTTTGGAGAAATAGTGTTATCCTTAAAGTTCATCAAATAGATCATCAATGATTGACATTAGAAACTTATTCTTGATGGTTAGGGTATTAACCTGTCGATAATTGACACAGAACTTCCATGAACCATCCTTCTTTTTCACCAAAGGATTGGGGAGGCAAATAGGTTGGTACTTTGCAAAATGACATCATTGTCAAGCATCTCAGCCACTAGCATTTCAATTTAAGACTTCTAGATATAAAGATTGTGGTAATGTAGGAGATGAAAGGGCGTATCATTGTTTACTAAGGGAATGTGATGGTAATGAGATCCTGTAGGGTGTTAACTAATAGGTGTAGCGAAAACATCTGAAAGTTTATTAATAATGAGCTAGAGACATGGAGGTGGAACAAGAATAAGTTCGCTAGAAGCATAAGTTATTTCAGCTACAATACCGTATCTATTCTTTGAAAACCATGATGTAAGCAGTGAATTGTCCAAAGGCCGGATTATAGAAGTTAATGGTTGATCATGCAAATGAAACAGTATGGCCTCTAAGGTGAGTTGAATTCGACCAATAGAGAAACAAGGGTGACAAGATTGAATTAGTTCATCCAATTAACACCCAAAACCATATCACTGGCCCTAGTTTTAGTGCTCGAAGAGGAAATTGAAATTTGAGATTATTCATTTACCATGAAATTAGTTCAGAGATCAAGAAGCAATCAAGTTGATCTCAATTAGCTATAATGACAACACCCTTATGAGAAGAGTCAAACTGGAAGTGAAATGTTGTAGATAGAGAAATATCCAAAGAAACTGTGAGAATTGTCGTTGTCCAAAAGAATTGAGATTGATCTTTTATTTAGTAACCCATTAATATGAACAGTGCTTGGAGTGGGTCCACTAGTCAGTGCCTGGAGGCGGGCCTAAAAAAAATGCCGAGTCAGGCGAGTCGATCTTCAGAAAGATCTCGATCGCCAAGCCTAAGGTTAGGATTTCAGTGGAAAACTTTTATGTTTGAGCACAACCCGAGAGATATGGGCCAAGGTCTGTATAACAATCACGAAAATAATAGTACATGAAAGTAATAAAATAGAAAGTATTGTGCAACAAATCTCAACCATATTAGTTATAAATTTATATAGACTATCAAAATATTCTCACCATGAAATAAGTTCAAACACTCTAAAATAAATAGGAATAGGGGAAAGCTCCAACTCCAGAATCCTTAGTTGCTTTTACCTTTACCTGGAATGGAGAGGGATCATTTGGTGTGAGTAACTAACTCAATAAAGAAATCTAGACTAAATGTAATGCATGAGAAAATAATTTTTCATCTCTTTTGGAAAATCAAAGTCATGCTTCTTTTTACCGTACATGGATTTTTAAATTACATTGAAATCTCTTCATCATTTTATCAAATAGGCCTATGACCATCGATGAGACTTTTAACAAAACTCGTTGTATACATTGACAACTATGTCACAAAAATAGGGCTACATTGTTTTTCCATTGAAAAACGTCATCAACAAATATCACAGAAAGGCAGAAATTCTTCGATTGGCAACACCTCATGAGTCAGAAGAAAAACGTACCCGCGATTTGTAGACTAGGCAGTGACACCATGCATGATATCAAATAACAGATAAGATTATCGACAACAGATTGCTCCTCAACTAGCTACCTATGGGATCCAAGTTGACAGGGGTTGCAAACAAGTGGAGCTATAAAGCGTCACGTCATCCATCAAATGGAAAAGGCACTAGGCGAGCAAAACTTAGTGACTAACAATCTTCCAATCTAATTGACTAAAACCCTGGCCAGGTTCTGGGACTCAAAACCCAAGGAGCGCGTCATCACTGCACTATCACCATTTTAACTTTAGGGATTCGAAACTTGAGGACATGTCACTAGTGCCCTATTACCCATTTTGCACATACAAACAAACAATCTTCACGCAACAGAAGATTGCACGGGATAGCCTCATGATGCTTTAATGCCAAGATTGCCCAAACCATCAAAAGGATTCATCCTCCCAATATATGCATAGAATACCATGTACGATAAAGTAAACATGAAAAAACATACGTAAGTGTACGTAAAAATGGATGTGATGTCGAAATAGTCCATGTCCGGTTTTTATGAGTGGTATCCCACAAAATATCTATTAAAAAATCATGATGTAATACATTGCCTAAAGTATAAAATTCTCTACCTTTTCGATGATCACTCTTATCGATTGGACCAATCGCTTCTTTAGGAATGGATTCAAAATTTCCTAACTCATCCAAGCCTATTTCACACAAAAAATCGAAGAATTTCCATCAACAAAATGAACAAGGAAAATGGGAGGGTTCTAAACCAGGATTATGAAACCAACCGAATGACTCAATGAAGAAAATAGGAAGACAGTGTGCTCTTAGAAATAAGACAGTGCACTAGCGAACGATGAACAATGCATCCATGGATGCATAACAGTGCACTCGTTGGTGCCTTCGCTCAAACCTAAAAATGGGAAACAGTTCCCTCAAGGAGTTAACCTTCCATGGCACTGTTCAGCGCAGAACATCCTTAGCAAATTTTGTTTGTTCCTCGAACACATGTACATCATGTGATTACTGAAGTTCGTTCTGCTCCAGAATGAGGATTCTTCCGCTCTGGAATGAGATCCTTCCATATCATTCCCCTATGGAACATTGTCCTTCTGGTGCACTCCCCCATAGAATGATGAACTCTCTGGTTTGCTCCCCTATGGTACGATGTCTTTATGGTTTTCTCCCCTATGGAACAATATCTTTTCGGTTTGCTCTTCTGTGAAATGATGGACTCTCTGCTAAGAAGCGACCGTCCCCATGCTATGGTCCGACTCCCCAACAACTTCTCTTTCCAACGGGTGATCCCTTGATCATTCACCATGGTTTCTCCACTTATCGTCCATACCATACCCAAAGGAAAGAGGCACTCCTTCTCTCGGCTGGGTTTCCACCTGTCACGGCCTTAAACCTTCATCGGTGCTCGGAATTCTTGAGCTTACAAGGTCGACTTCGAACCCAACACCAACACAACTTGGACTCCAAAAATTTACCTTAAATGATTCTACACGCGAACTTCCTTCATCAAGATTGTGAATTAAAATAACACGGATCTTTGGTTGAAATCCTCCTCTCACAACTTTGGTCTTTCGTCCTTTCTCCGCTTTTTCTCTCTATCTCTCTTGGTTCGTGAACACGTACCCACAAGAATGAGGTTCTTTCCTGATAAAAACTCTATTATCACTTTTCTATAAATATATATATATATATTACACTCAATTATTTGGAGAAATATTATTCTCCAAAGTACCAAAGAACCCAAATTTTGTCCTATGACTCGTTGACTGAAAACCTACGCGTGGATGCTACATAACAAATCAATCGAACTCGAACGCTGGGTCGATCCAACATGGAAAATTCATTTACGTGGAATTTTATTTATTTTAAAAATTTGCGGTTCTTATAGTGCCATGATGCACCAGCGGAAGAGGTAAAGAAATAACCTGTAAAATAGGTGGAAAAAGTATTGAATAATTGGTTGAAGAAGTAGGATAATTGTTGAAGTATGTTGAACAACCAATGGAGGCTGTTTTCTGGCTTTGCGATCGCAGAGTGGTTGAGGCCACAATCGAGTTCCTCATCTAAAAAACAACAAATATTCATCAATCTTATGCAGCAGTTGATGTTTGGGTCATAGAATCTCTCGAGTTGGTCGAACTAATCTTGAGTTTCCTTAATTTTTTGTAATTTCAATTATGGGTCCAACTTTGAAAGCTTGTAACTCCTTTGTTTTAGAAGATTTTGAGCTGAAATTTTGACCACCCCTTCTTGAATAAGATAAGAAAATAGCCTTTTAAGAATCACATAAATATCAGCCACAGATTAGGAAATATGCATGATACAAAATAAGTCGCCAAAAATAGAAACAATTGAGATGAATGTTCCCATATGGATGATTTGTCGATGACGCGCCTTTGGAAAGTTAGACACCACTTCACACCCTATCCTCCAAGGAGTAAGAATTCGGATGTCAATAAGAAAGGCTACCCAACTTACAAGTAACCTTAACACTGTGATATATTGCACACGAGGGGGAACTTTGGATATAATTCACCAAAGGTTTGAAAAAGGAATCTCTCCAATTTCGAAATAAGCAAAAGCTTTTTGTTTCAAACTCAATCCCCTTAAACTTGTACATAAGGTGCCTTTAAATAGCCAACTACAATTTATAAAATAATAATAAACTAATTAAGCAACAATAACCCTAATCGGCTCATAGAATAAGTTGTCTGATTTTATACTTAATAGAAACTAGGTTAATTAACTAAAATAATATTTAATTAATACTTTCCTTTCTTCTTCTCCAAGTCTAGAGGTCTTTTGGAAGCTATTCTATATCTTGATTTTCCTTGCTCTCCAAGTTTGGACACCTAAACTTTCCTTATTCTTTGCTCTCTGTTCCGTGGACTTTTGACATAGCAAATGAAGTTCAAAGTTTAGCAATCCAACCCATTCTAAAAAGTGTAGGACGTCAACTACAACCTTCATGAAGCACGTATTTTGAAATGTCATCTTCTTGAATGCCAAAATAGTCAAATACTCATAAGAGGTCAAAAGAAAGACAGTTTTTGGAAAGCCCATCAAATATTCCACAATTGTTCTTGGACTTCCACCTATACTTGACTTTGAATCACTTCATACTACTCTTGAAAACTTGATTAATAATAGAATGGATACGTAGTCCATCACGCCAGCAAGGAGATTTCAACTAAGGAATTTGGTATACTAGGTGGAGTATCGACAGGTGTAGGAGTTATTGATTCTTCATAATCAATGGGTTCACCAAGGTCCAATAGCATAAATTGGAGAGATTAATTTTTACAAACATGCCTAGGAGTAACTTTGGCATCACACTTGTAACAAAGCCCTTGGTGACGTTTCGCTTGAAATTCAATTGGTGAGATTTGTCTAATGGGATTGGGAAAAGGAAAGGTGTCTGGTAATGGAGGATTAACGTGTTTAGGGAGGAGGGGTCGTCCATTTAGAAGGTTGGGATGGTGGTACGAGAGTGGTGATGGATGGCAAAAACAACATTCTCCTATAATTGGGCAATCTCAAAGGCATGAAGTAAAGAAGTGGGGTAGATTATTTTGATGATCGAGAAGATCTCTTCCTTAAGGCCATTGGTAAATAGAGAAATGTAGTACGAATCAGGTAAATGAGGAAGAATAGCCATCACTTGAGCCTTAAGAGAATCAAAATTGTCCTAGTAGTCAACAACAAAGTTTTGTTCTTTTAATTTACTGAGTAACACTATCGCATCTTCTACTTTAGTCTCAGCAAAACGACGACAAAGAGAATCAGCAAAAAATTCCCATATAGTCATTGGAAAACTAGCAATGAAGTCGTGGAATTAAATGTCCACCTTCTCTCGTAAGTACATCTTTGTGATACCCACTTTACACTCATTTGCAATTTAATGGAGTGAAATTTTTTTTTTTTGCGTCATCAGAGTCCATTCACGAGGGTTTTCCCCTTAGAAAATTGGAAATTTGATTTTGTGTAATAAATGATGAGGGCAAGGATCAAGATGCGTAGGTGGCAAGAATGAAAACTTGGGTACACGACCAAGTAGACCTCTAGTACTAGAACTAGTGTGGAGATCCCTAGGAATGATATCTTGCTTTTGTTCATAATTACCGAAGTTAACAAGGTGACTTGTATATTAAGATCCTACATCATTTGAGTAAGAACATCAATATTTTGGTAAGAGGTAGCTGCGATGGTATCGATTTTCACTATTAGACTAGAAAGAAGGTGGCCCATATCCTTGATTTCATTGGTTTTAGAATGAGTTTCTGACACTTTAGGAGCATACCGCTTTGATATCAGATGTTATAATTTTAGAATCAAAGAGAAAAAATGTATTATTGAGTAGAAACACTCAGTTACAGGAAGGAAAAACTTAGCAGAGAAGCATGCAGAGGAAGGAAGAAGTTCATGCAATTTTTTCAAGCCAATCATTCCTAATTGGACATTAAAATACTTTGCAATAGAAAAAAAAAAGAAAAGAAAAGGCCATTGTTTGAAAAAGAAAATGCCACGGCTATTAAGTCATATGGGGTTGTCTTGGCAAGCACTTCTTGTTTAGACACTAAGACTAAGAGGCTCAGTCATGACATTTTTGCCTCGCAAAAGGCTTGATTTTTATAGTTTTGCTAAACCGCTAAGCACGCAGTCGGATGCCCAGAAGCTAACATTTGTAAAGGGAGTCATTGACATTCTGTTCTCTCTCCAATCTACCAAACCGATGCTTCGTCCACAACACATAGAAATGTTTCCAACGTTGTCATTCCGCTTTGAATGCTTCAATTTTTACGTTTGATCTATTGTGCGTCTCATGCACAGAGAATGCCAAACCACAGAAAGATTTCGTCGTCCTTTAGTCTTTCCTCTGAGTAGTTGTTGTCTTCTAAGCCACCATCATTTCCTATCTATCAAGTCACCAGATTTTGTCTGAAATTTCATTTTTTGACCTGTCTGTTACCCATCGGTGAGATTCATCCTTTGCAAAGAATCATGGAGGTTCAAAATTGTTTTTTTGGAAATTCACAGTGAATAGTTTGAAATTCAAAGATTCAAACTTTGGAAACTACATATATTAAATTAGGGAGATATTCAATTTCTTAAAATTGGTGAGTTTCAAGACATCTGTTAATATTTGGGTGGATTTTTCTTGAGATTTTTCAGAGTTGATTTTATTTGGGATATTAATTTTGTTGGACTTCAAATATTTAAGTCCATTATTTTTTTGAAGTTGTTATTTTGTGCGATGAGTTTGTTGAGATATGATATCCCGTTATTGGAATGGAATACAAGATTTTTGTTATGGTAGGAAAAAATATAAAATGTGCTCGTGCTGATAGATTTGGATGTCATGTTGATAGAGCTCAATAAAATGCTCATGTTTTGGAATAAGGAGAAGAAAATTTGTAAGAATTGAAAGCTATATCTTTGATCCGTTTACACAAATAAGATTTTGTAAAATGTTCTGAAAGAGAACTACCACTGCATTTTGAGTAAAATTGGAGCAGATATGTATGAAAAAAAACTCTAACCAATAAGTTACATTTGAATTAGCATCTTTATTCTCATCAGTTGATGGAAGAAAATTGTTTCAAATTTGGAGACTATACTATGCAAGTATGATGAAGAAGTTGAGGTTGATACTATTTTGCTCGTTGCCTGCTTCATATGGTACTTTCACTCTGCAAAACTTTTATGGTGTCTTGTTATCAAAAGAGAAAATAAAACAGATTGTTATTGAATTTGAATCTCAAGGAAAGAAACTCGTTGTTTGAGGTGAAACACAAAAGTGGAACAACAATAATAGTATAATATTCAAGGTTCAAAGGACAGTTCAAAATAAAGGAACTGTGATAGAATTTGCTTTCGTTAGAAGAAAAGGCACTTTAAATATGAGTATCGAAAATTGCATAGTAAAATTAAGAGAGATGTTGATGAGAAGGGAAAACAATCAATGACGTTTGGTAAATTTATCATTGTAGAAGAAGACCTTGGTGATAAAGATCTTCTAATTGTGTCAAAAGGAAACTCAAAGCTTTGAAATGATTGGATTTCAGATTCAGCTTGTTTGTTTCATATGTGTTTCAATTGGATTTTTTTTCCACATATGACAATATGTCAAAAGGTCATGAGTTGATGGCTAATAACACACCTTAAGATAACGGGTATTGGTACAATCAGAATCAAAATATTTGATGAAGTTATCAGAACATTTTATAATGTGTAACTCGTTCTTGATTTGAAGAAAAATCTGATCTTTTTGAGTACTCCTGATTTTAAACGGTATGACTACGTTATTGTAGGTAGAGTTGTGAAAATAAGTGAAAATGCTTTTGTTATGTTGAAGGGACACAAAAGCTCTACAAATTTATAGGTTCCACTGTTACAAATAATAAAGCTGCTATGTTTGTTAACTCACCTTCTAGAGGGTTGTTTATTAAGATTTAGAAGAAGCCAAGTACCCAGGTAATGTTTAAGTTTAGATATGGTTCTACATTAGAGCTCATATGTCAACGTAGGTCAGATGTTCGAAGTGATATTGTCACCATATCGTCAGAAGTTTCGATTTCAAGTTAAAGTTCTATCGCAAAAGGCATATCTAACAGAAAAGTTAAACCTCCACGGTGATATGGTAATCAAGGTTGAAAGACAACTCATGTGAAAAGGAGTAAAGATCATAGATGGGGAGACTTTATGTTCTTCATCTACATGGAAATCAGTTTTGGACAAAAAGGAGCATAAGGTTGTACAAAACAATTATGGGAATTTAAAAAAATCTTGTTTGAAAAAGAAACCAATCAACTATAACTTCGAGTTCTGAAGATATGTATGATCATAAGAATAAAGTAAATCAAGAAAGGGATTTCAACAAAGAAGTTAAGTTGAAAGAAGAGAGAGAAGATGAAGAAAAACAAGATGTTGATGATGCTAAAAGAAAATTCACTCTAGAGAAGAAAAATAATACATAAAAAAAACATTCATGATACTTTAAGAAAAAGAGCAAAAAGGGGCAGTAATAAATTGAAAGATGAACAAAAGAGATAGAAGTTGAACAACAAAACAAAGTTGATGAAGTTGAAAAAAAAATCACTCTAGAAGAGAAGCAATAGAGAAAAAGAAAAACTGAATGAGGAATATAAAGATGTTTATGATGGATTTTTTATCTCGAAGAGGAGTAGAAGAAGAACATCAAGATTATTTCATCATTGGAGCCTTAATATCAAATCGACATGCTCATGAAAGAAATATTGAAGAAACAAAATAACATCAAAAGGAGATTGAAGAGTTCATTGAGAAAGGATATGCGAGGGAACAAATTTCATCCATGAATTTGTATTTTCTAGTTAATATGATGGATAAGTTATTGTGGACATGCATTGAATGTCATGATACCAATAAAATCATCAAACAACGAGCATCTACTTTTGCACTTATTGTGTTTAACCATGGAGATCATGTTTTGACACTTATACATAAAAGGAGGTTTTCTTTTTAAAGATGTATTAAGTTGCAACAAAGAAGAGTCAGACCATTCCAAGTTCTTGAGCCAATTTAAGTTGGATCATCTAACGAAAGATTTTATGACAAATCCTTTTCAAGTGGGAGAGAATGATGTGAATAAAGAAACTATTATGAAGCATTCATTAATTATTCTAAATAGGTCAGTTACAAGAGGAAAAGATGAGGAAGTCAAAAAAGTACTTAATAGATTTGTACAACGAGTGTGGGTGGATTTTAAAACAATCAAGTCAAAGATTGATCCACAGAAAGAATAATGATCAAGACTTAGTCAATGCCATTAAGGCAATTGAAGGATTTAATTAGAGGATTTGGGCATAGTGTGCATAAAATTTGATTTATGGTAATTTTAGAAGATTTAAAAAAAAGTTCAAAATTTTCATTATGTTGACCTTGGAGTTTTTTTGTAGATTTCACAAGGACAAAAATTTCAAATGGAAACGTGATTGCCATACAAATTAAAGTAAACATCTTAACCTTTGTAGAGACACCAAGATTGCAAGATTTGAAGGAGATTTGGTCATTTAAATGGTTTTTCAAATTTTTCCTAGATTCAAAAAACTTATCCAATTCAAATTCAACAATTCTTATCCAACGTTTGAAATAACTATTCAAAAATTGAAAATATGGAGGTTAAAGGCATTTGACCAGATTAGACATATTTTATTTATCTATTTGTAACATATAAATAATAGGCATATTTATTTTATTAAGAGATAGATTAAAAAATTTATAGTGAGAGTTTTCTCTTTGGTTTTTTAAAGAACTTTGTGAATTCATCAAGAGTTTCTTGTTGCATTTAATCTAGACTTATCACTCACAATCTTCTTTTCTTTCTTGAGTATGGCGTCTACAATCTTTCTTATACCTTTGGTTTTTATCTCTTTATAGATAATGAGTTAAAGTTTTCTATTTTCTTCAGTATTATACCTTTTGTTCTTATCTCTTCATAGATAAAGGGTCAAGATTTGCTATTATTTTTGAAATTGTTTTAGAATGATCTTCTTATTTTCTTTGAATCCTACTATTCTTAGTGAAGTTCATAGCATGGGCTATGTGTTGAATGTGTTCGAGAGAATTGTTTCTAGTTGGGAGTCTTTTATATATTCATATGTAGTTAGTGGTGAAAATTCTGATAGTTTGGTGATACAATGAAAGAGCAAATGAGATTTCTTCTCGAGTATGTCTCTTAATTTTAAGTATTGCTTAAACTTAGTTAGTATCAGTTGTTGAGTTAGCCCTTCAAGAATTTTTGTCGAAGAGGAGATTATTTTTTTGTTGAAGTTTTGGAAGATAGATTTTATGCAGTGAAATTTGTGTCAAGAGGGAGATTGTTAGAGTTCCATTTGATCCAAATTCTATTTGGACCAAGCATGTTAGACATGTGGTGTGAATCTTGTTTTAGGATTTTGAGATAACATTATAAGGGTGGAAATCGATTCGATTCAAACTAAGAAATTGAACATACTACTTCATGACGGTTCGGTTTGGTTTTCAACATAAAAAACTTGAATTTAGAATCAAACCAAAAATAACCAAAATTTTTGGTTTGGTTCTTGGTTCTAATGAAGGAAAACTGACTAAAACTGAACTAAACCGAAGTTACAACTAACACCCGAGTATCTTCCGTGAAACAACGTTGTATTAAAATGAGGGACATCCGTGTTGGAGTGAGACGTCCATTGTTTAAAAGGGATGACGTCGTGTTAGGATGAGAGACGTCTATTGATTTAAAAAGACCACGTCGTATTAGTCTATTAGGATGAGGTGTAACGCCCCAAATTTTAAAAATTCTTAGTCATAAAATTTTTCATTTTTCCTTAAAACCTATCAGGGAAAATTAGCGAAATAGTGTGTTTATTTTACAAAATGTTTAGAAGGTTCATGGTCAATTACGAAAACATTACTGGAATAAAAACCATTTTTATTTTCTTGAGTCATATCCCTTCAAGTCGAATAAGGTTGATAACTCAATGCCTCTTCTAGTAATGCCTCCTCTTCCACCTGAGAATCATCTGCACCATGGGTAATACAGTGAGCCTAACGCTCAGCAATAAATAGAATATAATGCTTATGTAATGCTTATGTAGTCATTTTCCATAAATGATAAGTGGATAATCACTAAGCACAAATGTATATTGTCCGCTTTTCCTCGAAGCTCAATCTTCACCCCAAGACTTTTAGGTCGTAGCCTGAGGAGCCCCATCCCAAGGCTTTTGGGCCTCACGGTTCTATTTCTAGAATGTATATTGTTTGCTTTAGCTCGGAGCTTAATCATCACCCTAAGGCTTTTAGGCCTAAGCTTATTTATTCATCTTCTTTATCATGTATTTATTCATTTTCTTTATCATATATTTATTCATTTTCTTTATCATGTAATGCATGCAATATTTTCATAAATTCTATCATGATACATGGATGACAGTTCATATTTATTTAATAACAGTTCTCGAATAATACAAGTCTAAATAACTATTTAATAATAAACCTTAAACAATATAATGCAATACAATAAAATTATTCCCGTGATGCAGAGCCTCCACTGGCCACCACATCATATTTCTTACCTTTATAGAATGTTCCTTTGTTCCTTAGTGTTGTTAGTCTTTATCATTTCCCTCGTTATTGTTAATACCTTCACAATAATATTCACTAATTAAAATCTATTATTTATTATTTTATTTCTTTCGTTAATCGTGGACAGTATTGATTAGGAATATTCCCAGGAAAGAATATCCTTAGCAATTCTCCTTAGATAGAATATTTTTTCAAGTAAGTTCCCAGGAAAGACTGGAGGGTCACAACGGTCCTTATTAAATACTAGTCTCCTTAGACAGAACTTACTTACACTGTACGATTACACCACTAATATTATATAATATTGCTATAATAACGATATTAGATTTCTAAGATAATATTGCGATAATAACGATACTGTGATAATAACGATAATATATTTCTAAAATAATATTGCGATAATAACGATAGTATATTTTCAATTAATAATATTGCGATAATAATGATAATACTAACTAATATGTATAAACTAAATTAACCAATAAACCTAAGAGGGAAAAGATCATTATCGAAATTCAAGAGGCTATCCCGTAAATTCCTCCCATTGAAGTTTTTGAATTCTTCGGGGTAACTTTCTTTCCCATAATCTCTCACTCAAATTTCTTCTCTCAAATTCCTCACAATTTCCTCTCTTATTCTCCCTTTCTCCCTCTCCTTTCTCTCCCTCGTTGGTGTGCTTTTTCTTCAGCGAAGAATGCTTTATTTATAGGTGTTCTTCACCATTCAGAAGCTGCCACACAAGGAGAAGATTTAGGTAGAAATTAGGTGGTCATTTAATAGAAAAAATTTGTCGGCAAGCATTACTTTGGTCTCAGTCTACGGGACCGGACCTGAAGATGCTACTGCAACCAAAGAAATTCAATGTGTTCAGTCCGTCTAAAAAAACACATTTTCGCAGAATGTAGTGGTTCCGGTTGCAAGCCATGCGATCAGACCGTCACTTGCGACCAGGACAACGCGTAAAACACACGACCGATCCCAAATGCAGCAGCGACAACTTCCTTCCATCCAATACCCTGTCGTTTCCATCATTAATCAATCAATATTTATTTATTTAAATCCCTCTTATACATATCTTTTAATCCGCCACATAAACCAATAATTATTTTCCACAATATCAACTTAATAATTCCAAATTTTTCGAATTTATACTCAAATAATTTCCTAAATATTTTTACTTAATTCCGTTACGGGAAAATAGGGTAATACATCTTAAAAGAAAATCATTCCAAAATTCAATTATAATACATTTTTTAGTCTAATAAAATTTCAGGGTATTACATGAGGGACCGGGGACGTCCGTTGTAAGTACTAAGTAGAGGGACCGGGGACATCCACAACCATCAATGGATGTCCTTCAACCCACAATGGATGTCTCTCAGCTTACAACGGACGCCTCTCAGCTTACAACAGACGTCTCTTAACCCAATAGACGTCTCTCAACCTAACGGACGTTAGGACTGGGCAGGAACCGAACCGAACTGAGAACCAAACCGGAACCGAGGTCAGTTCTCGGTTCGGTTCTCAGTTCTGGTTCTAATCTGCAAAGTTTATCGGTTCTCGGTTCCTTATTAGAAATAGGGTTTGGTTCTCGGTTCCATATGTGAAAAACCTAGAACCGATCTTTCTTATAAAAAATTTAAACCCTAGAAACTAAATCCCCTCCCCCGACCCCCCCTATTCAGGCTGCTGGAGCTGGAGACTGGAACCGAGAACCGCGATCGACGAATCCAAGCTGCGACGACCACTCAATCGGCCTTTCGAAGCTGCGACGACGACTGCGAGGTAAGACGACGAATGCGAAGGTACTAGGAGCACTGCGAATAGGCGACGAACACTGCGAAACTGCAACGGGCGTCGGGCAGTGCGAACCAGTGACGACGCGACGACTGTGAAGCTGTGCGACCAAGATTTGCGATGACCACTGCGAATATAGTTTGATTTCTCCCCCGATTCTGGTCTAGTTTGTTGCTCTGCTCCTTTCAATCCGAGATTGCTGACTACCTTTTGATTCGTATAAAAAACATATTAGAAAAGTACAATTTTTTCTCACTATCCAGTAGCTGTAGCGTAATTTATCTGATGAATGTTGCCATGTAGAGTAATTTTGATTACAATCTGGTTTTGGCATGTTTTTGCCATTTGTACAATCTGGTTTTCCCTCTAGTTTTGTACATTTGTACTCTGTTTTTTATTACAATCTGTTTAATATTGATTACAATCTGTTTAATGTTGATCACAATCTGTTTTTGACATTGTTTTTTATCACAATCTGTTTAATGTTGATCAAAATATGTTTAATTGTTTTTGACATTGTTTTTTACATTTGTAATCTGTTTAATTTTGATCACAATCGGTTTAAATATGTTTGTTAATGAAAATCACTTGTTGCTCGTTGATTTTTTAGGATACAAACAAAATGGCGGAAATGACACAAAATGTTTCAAAAAAACGCACAAGGAGTTCTGATGTTTGGGAGCATTTCGTCCACATTGAAAGTGATGATCCAGACAATAGTAAAGCACAATGCAATTATTGTCAGCAAATCCTTGCGGCGAATACAAAAAAGAATGGAACATCTAGTTTGTGGAAACATGTAAAAGTTTGCAAAAAGCACGTGACAAATTCAGATAGCAATCAACGGAAGTTGCCATTTACAAAAAAAGAAGAGGGACAATGCTCCAGCTCCAATAAGCCAACATTCAGTCAGATGGGTGCAAGGGAATGTATAGCCCGAATGATAATCAAAGATGAATTACCGATGAGAATGGTCGAATGGGAAGGCTTCAGAGAATTACTTCAATTTTTTAGGAATGATTTTGTTATGCCTTCTCGTCGAACTATTAGCAGAGATATAAAGAAGATGTACAAGAAAGAAAAAGAGAAGTTGAAAGCATACTTCAAGGAAAGTAATCAACGAGTGTGTTTGACTACAGACACTTAGACGTCGGCACAAAATAAGCGTTATATGGTGATGACCGCCCATTGGATTGATGAGGAATGAAACTTTCAGAAGAAGATAATAAACTTTTGTGAGATCTTTGACCATAAAGGAGAGACAATCGGTAGCTTAATGGAGAAATGCTTACTTGGCTGGGAGATTGATAAAGTTTTGACAGTAACAGTTGACAATGCCTCATCCAATGATGTTGCTATTTCTTTCTTGGTTCGAACTGTAAGAAATTGGGATGGGTTGGTTTTAAATGGAGAGCATATGCATGTTAGATGTTTTGCCCATATTTTGAACTTGATTGTTTCTGATGGGCTTAAGGAGCATCACAATTCCATTGTTCGAGTTAGAAATACAGTGAAGTACGTTAAATCTTCTCCTCAAAGACTTAGGCTCTTCAAGTCCTGCATCGATAGTGTAAAGATTACATTTAAAGGCAATATAACTCTTGATGTGCCGACTAGATGGAACTCCACATATTTGATGCTCGATAATGCCGAAAAGTATGCTTTAGTGTTTGATAAAATGAAAGAATGTGATAATACTTACGTAACAGCAATGCAAGAGGAAGGTCATCCTACATGTACAGATTGGAATAACATTCGACTAATTGTGAAGTTTCTAAAGGCCTTTTACGATAGCACTATAAAAGTTTCGAAATCTTTGTCTATTACAGCTCACCAATATGTCACGGAAGCTTGCAATTTGAATATGATCATTGATGAGTACACCAACAGTGACAATGTATCGTTGATGAGCATGGCTTTTGGAATGATGACAAAGTTGAAAAAGTATTGGGGACATTTCGATAAGATGAACACATTTTTATTCGTGGCAGTCCTTCTTGACCCCAGAGGCAAAACAAAGTTTCTAAAACATTGTATCTCAATTCTAATGGGACCCGATAAAGCTGATCAATATGTGAAAGCAACGGAGTATGTTTTAGAACGATTATATTTACAGTATAAAGGTGATTCGGCTAATGAGCTGGAGATTCTTAATGATATTAATATTGCAAATCCCTCAAATGAGGTTGACATGGTGTATGCACAATTCTATGATAATTCAATGGAGAGGTTTGCAAATTCAGAGTTGGAGGAATATTTGAGTGAGCGAGCTGAGAAGTTTGCACCTAATTTTGACTTATTAAGGTGGTGGAAATTAATGACACATAAGTATCCAGTGTTAAGCAGAATTGCCAAAGATATATTCAGCATTCCAATTTCTACTGTCCCTTCTGAGTCAGCTTTTAGCTGTGGGGGTCGTGTTATTGATTCATCATGTACTGCCCTCCTACCGAAAACAGTTGAAGCTATAATTTGCACACAAAGCTGGATTCTTAGTCGTACCCAGAGTCATTTACATACGTCGCAACCAACAAATGACTACGAAACTATTGATGAAGGTGCGTTCATTTGATAAATACTTTTCTATATTTCGTGAAACTTTTTAATGTTAAATGAATCATATAACTGTTCTTTTCAGCAATTAATGGTTACGAGAAAGATGACGAAGAAGGAGATGATCTCTTGGCCTGACCAATTATTACTAGTCTAGTCTCAAAGGTGATCTCTTCAACTGCATAGCATTTAGTTTAATGAATTAACTTTATATGTGATATTATTGGTAATAAACCAGAAAAGATCAACTTATCCCTACCTTATTCAATGTGGATGCAGAAACATGAATTAGCATCTCATTAGGCGAGACTTTTCCAATATTGCAATTTCTAATGTCCTTGGTGGGTACAGTGTGAAACGTGAACTTTATTATTTCAAAAACAGTCTTCCAAAAAGT
This sequence comes from Begonia loranthoides, assembly GCA_022433065.1. NCBI lineage: Eukaryota > Viridiplantae > Streptophyta > Magnoliopsida > Cucurbitales > Begoniaceae > Begonia > Begonia loranthoides. The sequence continues at coordinate 22,810,384 of CM039485.1, forward strand.
TTATTTCAATGTTGGTTCTTCTATTACCTGCTTATTGTTCATGCTTGTGGAATGCCCTTTTATGGAAGTGATTTTAGTGCCTTTAGATTTTGCGATTTTATGCTTATTTTTAGATTTTGCATAGACATTAATTTGTCCTTGGAACCGAGAACCGCCGGTTCCGGAACCGAGAACCGAGGTCGGTTCCGGGTTCGGTTCCTACTCCCATCGGTTCCAGGTTCGGTCTCGACTTCTCGGAACCGAGAACCAATTATTCGGTTCCGACCGGCCCAGAACCGGAACCGAACTCGAATTGCCCACCCCTAACGGACGTCCCTAGCTTATAACAAACGTCCCTCAGTGCCTAGTTGCTCAGCTTACAATGGACGTCCCTCTTTGCTTCGTTAGTTATTTTCCCTCCAAATTATAATTAAATTACCCAGTTACGAGTTTCCACTTTCTAGCCACTAGGGCAACACTCGACTTTACTAACCTTGAAATTAAGTGTGACTGTTCGAGCGAGACTGTGAGTGAGAAAAGCCAACTGCTTGGATGGAAAATAGTACAAGTACTAGTACAAATGAAATCAGGAAAAGAAGCAAAGCATGTGAAGCATGAAATTACTTCACTAGAACAGAACCAATAGACCCGGATAACCCTCGGGCAACTTGCAATTACTGTGGAAAAGCATATGTCTGTCATTCAATAAGGAATGGAACTTCAACTTTGAACAAACATGTAAGTACTTGTAAGAAATTGTTGGCTAGTTTAGATGAAACACAAAAGACATTAATGTTTCGTAAAAAAGAGATAGTAAAAGAAAGTTCATTTAGTTCTTTAAATGTGAAATCATTTAGTACAGAAAGATGTCGAGATAAACTTGTTAGAATGGTTGTCACTGATGAATTATCTTTTAGTGTCGTTGAAGTAAAATGTTTTGTGGATTTGTTGAACGAGTTGGAGCCAAAATTTAGTGTTCCTAGCCGTAAAACTATTATAAATGATATTTTCAAGCTTTATATAAAGGAAAAAAGTAAGTTGAAAGTTCTTTTTTCCTAAATTTCTGGAAAAATATGTTTAACCACTAATACATGGACTTCTATCCAGAATATAAATTATATGGTGATGACTGCTCATTTCATTGATGCAAGGTGAACTTTGCATAAAAAAAATTATTAATTTTGTTTTCATTCCTAATCATAGAGGAGAAACTATTGCTATGATAATGGAAAAATATTTATTGGACTGAGGAATAGAAAGAGTTTTGACTGTCACAAAGGATAACGCTTCTTTTAATGAAGTTACTTTGAATCATTTGGTTAAGACAATTAGAAACTGGAGAGGTTTGGTACTCGATGGAGAGTTTATGCATGTAAGATATTTTGCTCATATTGTAAATTTGATTGTTTGCAATGGTCTGAGAGAGCATAATTATTCTATGATGAAGATTTGTAAAGTTATGAAATATGTCAGGTCTTCTCCAACGAGAATGAAGAAGTTTAAAGCATGTGTCGAAAGTGCGAAGATTACATGTAAAAGTAACATGTGTCTTGATATTCCAACTCAATGGAACTTAATATACTTAATGCTGGACACTGCTAAAAAGTTTGAAAAAGCTTTTACGAAATTGAGGGAATATGACAATCAATTCGTATACGAATTTCTTCAAGATGAGAATGTAATTTTTCCTCCCTCTGATGAAGATTGGTGTACCATCCGTGAATTTATAGTATTGTTAAAGATATTTTATGACGTGATGTTGAAAGTTTTGTCGACTGTGCATATTACGGCCAATGTATTTTTTTCTGAAGTACATAAACTTCATAGAGTCATCAAGAAATTTGTTGCGAGTGATAACTCATCACTAAGAACTATGACATTTGTCATGCAAGATAAGTATGAAAAATACTGGAGAAATTTCAATAAAGTTAATCATTTCCTGTATGTTGCTATTGTGCTTGATCCACTACATAAACTGAAGTTTGTGAAACATTGCCTAATAAAATTGCATGGATTGGAGATGACCAATGACTTGATAATGAAATTGAAACATACAATTGGAAAGTTGTATTCTGAATACGAAAGGAATTCACTAATCAATAACATGGAACAATCTTCTACTTTTAGGTATGTGGTTGATGTTACTCAAGACAATTTGGATGATGATAAGTTTGAGTTGACATTTCATGCAAAATTTAACAATGAAGATGAGTTTGCCAATATAAATGAAGTTGAAAATTATTTGTTAAAAAAACTTGTCAGTTTTTCAAACAATATGGACATATTGAGTTGGTAGAAAATGTACTCTTCAGAATAGCCAACTTTGAGCAAAATAGCAAGAGATGTGCTTGCTATTTCTATTTCTACAGTTGTCTTAGAGTCGGCATTCAGCTATAGTGGTTGAATGTTAGATTCTTTTCGGAGTTCCTTGGCTCCAAAAACTTAGGAAAGTCTCATTTGCCTTCAGAGCTGGATTCGTGCTTCAGATCGGTTGATAAGTATTTACGAAACATTTGGAAGATGCTTCGCAATTTGCACAAAGGGTAAACTTATGTATCTTTTGTACTGTTTAATATTAGTTATTTTATATGTTATTCTAATTGTTTAATTTTTGTAGATTTGGATGATATTATAGCAGAAGAAAATAAAAACTACAGATGTATAATTTTATTTTAGTTTCCAGTTTTTCTCTCAACTCTTAAGTCAAATGAATGAGCCAATGAGGTAATTAATTAATTATTTCATTTATAAATTATGTTGAATTCATGAATTGTTGATTTTTGAAATCTGACAAACAAAACATATATTTTTTGTTTGTAAATATGTGATTTTTGGATGTTTTTGGAAAATTTTGTAGTCAACAATTCATAAATTATAAGCAAATCAAGCGTGAGACGTCCGTTGTTTAAAAGGGACGACATTGTATTAGGACGAGGGATGTCTGTTATGGAGTGGCATGTCCATTGCTTAAAAAGAATGTCGTACTAGGATGAAGGACGTCCACAACAGTCAATGGACATCCCTCTACCCACAAGAGAACATACATCCCTCAACTCAACGGATGTCCCTCATCTCAACAGACATCCCTCAACTCACAAAGGACTTCCCTCAATCCAATGCTGAGTTAGGATGTAAACCGAAAACTGAAATGAAACTGAAGCGAGAAAAACCAAAAAACGAGGTTCAATTTTTCATCGGTTTATCTCCTTAGTCGGTTTGGTTTTGGTTTTAATTTTTCAAAACCGAACAGAGTCGGTTCGACTCTAATTTCGTCCAAAACCGAATCGAATCAATTCCACCCCGAATACTTGTAAAATTCACTTATATCTTGATTTTGATATAAGTGAATATGAATGTCCCACTAAAGCATTTTCTTTTCGATTATTGTGCAATTTTCAACATCTGCCTAGTTTATGTATCTTGCCAGGACCCCTTCTTCCCAAAAACTGAAGATATTCCTCCGAACACTTTCTTAAAATATCTGCAGAACATTAACGAGAGTAGGGAAAAGGGGAGAAAACAAAAGTGAAGAGGAAGTCGGTTCATTTTAGCAAATGACAGTAGTTTCTCAAGAAAATCCGCCCATTCACCAAACAAAGGCTTCAGCTTCACTTCAGCAATGCGTCAGATTCGAATCTGCCCTCATTTACTAATATCCTTATCCACTGACCCATTTCTACTTTTCTGCAAAGAAAGTCATCAAGATATTCTTTAAATCGAGAACCAAAACATAGTAAGTGCTTCTACTGTCTATTCTATGATTCCTGTCAGAGTGGGGACAGCTCGCTCTTATCTCCAATACTTTGCAGCGATAGGTCGGCGCTGTAGGTGCAAGATTTATTGCCATATTTACGTGGGAATTGTGTGCATTTTTCCTCCATAGTCTACAACCATGTTTGTAGCATTTTTTTTAGGAAACCAAACAGCCAATGCTAGTGTGTTCACAATGGTAGGTGCTGCAGCAGACAACCAGAAATAAGTGATAAGGTTGTGTACAAAAAGATCAAAACTAGACCCGCCCAGGTGCAAAAACACTAGGTTACAGAAGACGACACTAGACAGAATAATATTGATTGTGAAGATTTTGAAGCTTGTTCTGCCAAAATGGCCTGGATCTCTTGAGACCAGAAGATGAAGGGCAGATTTGTGGGACTGTGAAGCCATCGTCTATCCACCCTCCACTGTTTGCTTTTACATTTGCTTCTTCTGATTCGTTCAAGACATTTTCCCCACTCATTATTTCTACAGGTTGCAGAGAAGATGCTGCCTGAGGTACCCAAATGACACTTGGACTATTTTCAAGTTCATCGTCCATCATGGGAAGACTGGAATCATCATCAGTCTGCAAATCAGAATACACATCCACGGTTTCAGATCCAAAAAACCAAGAATTTACTGTTTGAAAATTATGATTGCCTAAAACTTTTATAATTTAAAGTCTACACGAAGGAATTCGTTAATGACCATATCTTTGCTGTTACTACAATTAATTTGTGGACTTAGAGAGAGAGAGAGAGAGAGATGAAGCGATACCTTACAGAAACCAAAAGGAGGAGAAGAATCCAGAAGATCTTCAACGTGCCAACCAGGAAGTGTATCTATCAAATACTCTGATATGCTAGTACCCAAGTCATCTCTTCCATTACCTTTCCAATCTTCTTCACCATCCTTATTTATAGGCTCAACAAGAGGTAAAGTTGATGAACTTTCACTCAAAGATTCCAGATTCGACATTGCAGATGAAGCAGAAACAAACTTCTTAACCATGGGGTTTAATTTTAGATCGGGAACAACGACGCTACCATCACCGTTGGTTAAAGCTGGTTTAGATTGTGCGTATAAATCAGACGTAGCAGAAAGCTTGATCCCAGTTAGAAGAAACCTATCATGATTTTTTGTGAGCTCGTTAGCGCTATGAATCTGAAAGTCGCAGTCTCTGCAAAGCATCGCTCTGTCCTGCTGGCAAAACAAAAAAGCTATTCTCTCCTGCACCCAAAATCAGATTCAGAAGTTATAATAAGTGATGATACTGCTTAAGAATCTACAGAGAAAGAAGAGGAAAACATATACTTGGCAGACATCGCAGGGAGTGAATTGGTTTGCAGAAGGGTGGAGAAGAGAAAATCGGTGGTGTTTCGAAGCGAGCTTGTTTGCGTGGTGGACAAGGTGGTCGCAAGCGGCGCAAATGGCGGCTTCGTCGGCGACGCAAAAAACAGAGGCTTCGTCTCTGTTACAGACGTCGCACTGGATCTTCATCTGTTTGTTAAAATGTTACTGTGAGCAGCGGAGAGCGAGAGAGACAGAGTCAGAGTGGAGTACAAAGCGACTGAGTTAGGATTTATTTTGAGAAAAAGATTTATTATTTAAACAAATTATAATTGTTGATTAAAAAGATTAATTATTTTCATTATTCATTATATATCATAATTATTTATGAATATTTATTCCAATAATCTATATTAATGGGTATAATTAATAATTTATTTTAAGTATTTATAATTTATTATATAAATTACACCATCCAAAAAAGAAAAAAATATAACATTATTCTTATTTTATTAATAAATAAATATCAATAATGAGATTATAATATAAATTAGAAATGACATTTAGCATTACTCTTAATTTATTTAGGACGGGGTAAAATTGAACCAAATTGATAGAGTTCATCACAGGTGACAAACATGTCGGCTGAGCTTGAAAAAGTTTGGCTCACCCAGCCTAGCGAGTTAAACGAGCTGACCTTAACGAGCCTAAAAAAATTTTCAACTTGAGCTGGCTTGCGAGTCACGAGTTAAACGAGACGAGTCGAGCTGCACTGATGAAATGAGTCTAACGAGCTGAACATATATAAATATTTCTAATTTATATATATATATATATATTTTAAAATTTAATTATTAAAATTATAATAATTATTTATTATTATAATATCAAAATCTAATAGTTAGTCATTTAATTAACAAAATTATTTTATTAATGTATAAAATGACATGTATTGAGAAAAAAAATTATTTGAGACGATCCAATAAAAAGTATAATACACGAATATCATTACAAATATTTAACGTTGCATATTATTGATAAAATACTACAAATTGAGAAGTAAGATATTAATATATTGAAAGAACTTTTGTTGAAAAAAATGAAGGAGAAATGTGGTATTTATAGAAAAAAGAAAGAGAATGAAGGAAAAAGAGAAAGAGAAAAGAAAGAGGTGATAGGGGATGGAGCAACGCTTTTCATTAGTATTTTAGTTGCATTAATCTTGTAACATTTCTTGATTTTCCATAAAACACAACATATTTAACAGACATACATGACGTAATTATAATTTGTGTTTCCAACTATACTCGAGAAACTATTGACTAAAAAAAGAGATGAAAATATCATATTTTGCTGAATTTATATTTCAATAACCAATTTCGAGTTAATTAGTCCAGTTAACAATGAAATTTATCTAAAATAACTATGTAGAGAATAAAAAAAGCATACTTGAAATGATAAATGTTAGTTGAATAACTTATTTTTATCGATGATACTTTTATCTCAGTATTTATACAAACAAATAGAGTGTATTTGAAGGTAGATGTGACAAACGAGCTAATCAAGCTGAAGTTGAAAAAGTTTGGCTCACCGATCCTAGCGATTTAAATGAGTTGAGCCTAACTAGTTTAGAGAGCTTAACGAGTTGAGCCTAAAGAACTCGCCTAAAAAGAAATTTCAACCTGATATAACTTATGAGCCATGAGTTAAATAAGCTGAGTGAGGCTCGACTTGCTACAGTACCAAGTGGTCTGGACATTTAACATCTCTAGAGTTCGTTATGCTTCTTGTACTTGTGCAAATTGAGAATAGTTACAATGAAGTCAAATTGTTTTCAATTTTAAATGAAAAAATAGAAAAAATTGAACTGAAAAAATTGAACTTAAATTTAACTCAAATCCAACAAAATATGAGACAAATTAGATTCTAAACTTATATATTCCATAAATTTAATTTATTAAAGCGAGATTGTAACGATTCGCAAATTTATTTATTTATTTCAAAATTTCAAATCCTAAATTTTTTTCAAATCAATTAAAAAGTTAAGTTTAATTAGTTCATTATAAACCCTGATTTATAATACGCGAAATTTCAAAAACATCAAAATTATTTATTAAAAAAAAATAATGATTTAATAATTATTAGAAAGTTTCTATGTAATTTATTTTTAATCAATCATTAAATAACTTGATTTAATAAAATGCAACTATCAACAATAAAATTGAAATACTTAACAGAGTTAAAAATTCATTTCCTAACAAAATAAAATACAAAAAATATCAAAACTTTATTAATTAAAACATTAAAATATAATTTATTCAATTGCTACAAATTTAAATACGTTGTATCTTTTTTAAATGTTAAAATACCAAATAGAGTTTATATACCCCGATTTTCTTATAACTTTAACTTTAAAATATTGCGTAACAAAAGACTTACTTTTAAATTCATTTGAAATAAAAGTAAGTGAAAATATTGGTAATAAATTTTTCTTTCTTCTTCAAATTTTTTGAAGGTTACATTTTACAAAAACATTCTATAAATAAAATTATATGTCTTTCATTTCTCATTAAGCTCAGCCAGCATAATATTATCATCGTGTAAATTTTTTATCAACTACTCATTTATTTCTTTCTTTAGAATCATTACCTAAATAACAAGAAGTAAACTATAAATCTAATGCTTAGTAAAGAATGAAATGTAGTATGAACATTATATACAATATACACAAAACATTTTCATTCTAGTTTTCTTTTTTTCTTCTTTATTATTTTTATTGTTTATGAAAAAATTGTGAACTTAGGTCAACTCATCCATTCTATGATTTAGGGAGAGTGGTAGGGAGAGTGGTGAACTTCGGCCATCTGAAACTCAGAAAGAGTGGTGAATTTATGCCAACTCATGTCATTCTTATTTTCTTTACATACATTCATTTCAATTTCCGTCTTTTTATACGAAAACATGTGAGTGTAAAATATTTTTGTAGTATTTCTTGAAAAACCATGTTGCATAAACATGAATGCATACAAACTAGCATATCATCCTACATCAATTCATATATCCTCAAATCATCATTATAACCAAACATAGAGCCTAACATCTATCACAACACAATCATCACATCTTCGAGTAAACAATAACCTAATTCTAGTGATGTAACTCGAAGGCAAAACACATACAAACAATCCTTACCTTAGGGTCTTAGTACAATTTCCTTCAAGTGTACTCAATTATCTCCTTGATGTTCGACACCTAAAACTTGCCAATTTCCATATTAGCATTCATTCATGCACTAATAACTTAAATCATGCACAACTTTGATCATACTTAACCAAAGCCCCTAATTCCAAAACTTAAACTTAATCAACATAGTGCATATTACATAATCATTCATCTTGAATAACTCATCATGCACATTTAAGATAAAACACATCAAAAACTTATTTCAATATGCACCATTTTCTAGTTTTACCTCACAGTTTTTATCCATCTTTGAAAATCCAGAACTCAAGCTATACTTAACCAAGTCCATTAATTCAAGAACCTATATTTTCCTTGAGATGTCTAGTACAATATACCAAAATAGTTTTGCATTATAACTTCATTAAGATAACTGTCGATTGTCAAATAACAAAACTATATAGTTTTGACTATCTTCATGTCATCCATTGATTTTTTCACGGTTAAAGTTTTTCCTTCACTCATTCCTTATATAATCTATCAACTCCAAGCACGAGGTGTCGTCCCCTTCAGCATTTTAGTGCTGAGTAATCAATTTTCTCTCTTCTTAAATTGTGACACATAATCTATTTTTAGGCAACTTTACGTATTCTCGGTCGATCGCACCTTCATTCTAGTCGATCGCTCCCTTACATTTTAAAGAAAATTCTTCTGCCGTGGAGAATTGTTTCATAGAGTTAGAGAGAGAAAGAGAGAGAGAGAGAGAGAATTATTTCGATGTGAGTTTTTCCTTCATGGTGAACCATAATTTATAGAGAGATATCCTTAGTTCTTTTATTTTGAAGGATTAGTGAATCTGATTTCAATATTGTTTTAGGAAGTGACTTATTTCTTTAGACTAGAGATTGAAATAAATAATTGATTTAGGGTTGACCATTTCCCCAAGTTGGAAATAATTTATCTGATTATGGCCTGATGGGTTTTCAATTTGGGAAGATTGATTGATTTCTAAATTTGCATAATTGGGAACAAAATTTGTCATTTAATTTAATAGTTTTGAAACCTAAAATCTTATGATTTTATTCTAATTAGATTTTATTTATATTATTTTAATAGCATATCTTGTAAAATTCAAAAAATAACTTTTTTTATTTTATTTTACATGATTCAAGGAGATTTATTAGGATTATATCCTAATTCATAATTTTAAATTTCCTTTTTAAAAATTTGAAAATACAACTATAAAATCTAATGAGATTTTAATAAATTTGAAATATTCATTTATCTTTAATTAAATAGGTAAGTCAATTGTTCCCGTTGTGATGAAAAATATTTATAAAAATATCAAAGATTTAATTTCTGATTTCAATTTAGGTTTGTTCTACAGTCAATTGTGTTGCTGTGATTTGAAAGGTGAAGGATTTGAAGAATTAAACATTCAAAAGAGGTAACGAATTAGATTTTTGTGTTTTTGTGTACCCCTTTGCTGTAAATGAAACTTGTTGCAGATTTGGAGAAACAATTTGAGTTTATAGTTAGAATTTTGGTTTGGAAATTGTCGAATTAATGAATGACAAATGTATACTTTTGCACAATATAGGATTGGGAAGTTTTTATGTTGGATATTTGGAAGAAAGATTAGAAATTTTGGTGGAACTAAGGTCTTTCCACGACGCAGAGGTTGATTCGGACGTGGATCTGGTTGACTAAAAAATCATCAGAAGCTTCGGTCGAGAATTGGTTGACTGGTGGTCTTTGATCGATTGGATCATCGACCGGTTTGGTCGACAAGGCCAATTGGTCGACTGATGGAAGACCGTTTTAGTCGACCCGACCATTCTAGGGTCGACCAGGACATATTTTATGGGTGGATTTTTTATATGATTGCTTTTGTAAGGTCCCTGAATTGGTTTCTATTCCCATTATGGGTTCCAACAAAGTTTTAAAAAGTTTGGAAAAACATGTTGATGGTTGTATATTATGATAGGTTCTATGGCTTGATGCGTAATTTGGATCACTTGGATATTTGAGCTAGGTTTTGGCATACTCTTGTTGAGATAAGAGTTTACTTTCATGTCCAACATTTCATATTTTTTCTAAAATTCTATTTTGTGACGTGTTCTCGTAAAAAAGACGTGTTCATTGTTATGACTAGTCGATTTCCATATTTCATATGTATTTTCACTGGACATGCTTTATGTCGAGCATACATATCTTCTTCATTGATTAATTTGGTTGGGTGAACAAAGTTTAATCGACCCATGTGAGGGTCTTGTTTTATTTATGCACATTCGACCATTGGAGAATGTATTTGATTGATGTTAACTAGAGTAATGAGACAACTGTATGTGTCGTGTCCCCGAGTGCAAAACCCTAAACCTTATCAGGGTCATTCGTGGCTGTTGCGATCACCGAATATCGCCATTATTATTGTTACTACTAATGATAGAGTGTGCTCAGAGTCTAGGAGTGACTTTATTTTCACTGAAATTTTGTACAGTGATTTCATGAATAATTAAAATATCAAAATATGAAGAATAAAGAAGAAAAATCTCTCAATCATATTTCTCATAAAAAAATACCAAGGTAAACATTTCGGTTACGTTTTCCACTTGAAAATGCTCAAGGACGTCACCTGGATGTCCAAGGATCGTCCAACCTTAGACATCCTTCAACGACGAGGGATGTTCAAAGCCGATCCACGAGGAGAGGCGTCCAAGGATCAACTTTGGCAGACAAAGATTACTGCCCGTTGGATGAAAAGACAGAGATCTCCAATCTCTGAATGATGTCTGATCTTTTCATCCAACGACCAATAATTTTCATCTACTCCCATTTAAAATAGCTTGTCTTGGACGTCACCCTCTTCAACTCTCAACTCTCAGCTTTCACCTCTTTCTCTGTTTCATAATTATAAATTACTTATTGATTAATTAATTTAGACTCATTTTTTGTTGTTATTTTTTTAATAATCGTGTTAAAAATGGATCATTATTTAGATGTTATTTGCAACATTTAATTTATTTTTGTTTGTAAAATATAATAATTAGTTGTTATACTATCAAATTACATAAATACATAATCATAATTGTTTGGATAAATACACTTAGTCCTCATATTTTAGTATTGGGAAATTATAAAACAACCACTGAACTATGAGGTTAATTTCAAGTTAACTATTAAACAATTTTTGCTAACTAATAAAACACTCAACAATGGGAAATAAACGATCCAAACATCGTCGTTAACCTGTTAAAAACAACATTACCGTGAAGATGATGCTTAAACATTACTGTTCTGCAATTCTAATTATACTTCAGTTATATGCTAAAATCGCAATAATTGAAGCAATATTATTGTGAAGTTGATGTCGAATACCCATAAATACAGAACAAAAAAACCGAAAACAATTATCATGTTTTCAATTTTCCGAACATCTTTTGGTGGCTCATCCCTCTTATCAATTTCACTCGTCCAGTTTTCATCACCATCTTCTCTTTTCTCTTCTTGGTCCATCATCGTCGTCTAGTTCTCATCACCAATAACTCATTTTTCGCTTCAGAAAGTAATACTTTCCTGAGTCATATTTCAAGGACTCACTTTTTACAGCTGAAAGACAACGTTCCGCTGCGAAAAAAATATTTTTTTTAAATGAAAAACGTAACAACATTTGCTCTATTCATTTCCCATAGTTGAGTGTTTTATTTATTATTGAAAATTGTTTAATAGTTGATTTGTCATTAATTTCATAGTTTAGTGGTAATTTTGTTAATTTCTCTTTAGTCTTTTTTTTTTTTTAATTTAGTCCTCATCCTAAATCCTTATAGTTTTAATTTTATTTCTAAATAATTATTCAATCAATTTTTATCAATAATTTTAATGATAAAATCTTTGTCATTATAAGACATTTTTCACCTTTTGTATATTCCATCAAAATCTTTGTCCAAATGCACACACTACATTATCAAAGCCAACTTTTTTTGGTGTGATTTTAATGCAAATTATTAAATATATAAATAATTAAATTATTTTAAACTTTAACATTTCAGCTTTTGTAGTTATTCATAACTTTTATCGGGTGTCAAGCACAAATTTGAATATTTATATTGTCAAATAATGTGAAAGTTAAAATACCTTGTGAGGACAAAGATTAAATTACATAAAGATATGTAATGATAATTACTTGAATAAAATAAACTACAGCTTCTGATAGTCTAGCGCTCGTTTGAATATGCTTCTCATAATTTTAATTTTTGCACTTAAATTTTTATAATTTTAATTTTATTTTTAAATGGTTGTTCAATTAAGGCCATATTCATGCACACACACACGTAAGACTTTAATCTTTTAAAACTATATTTTATTCAAATTTTCATAAGTAGAACAAATCGTAATTTAAAAGTGTGTTTTCCTGCTTTTCAAATTTGCTATAAATTATAAAAGAAGTATAAAAAATTTTCAATTATTAAATGTTATAAGATAACTTAAATTAATAAATAAAGACGTGTTTTAGCTTTTAAATAACAGCCCAAAATGGGTCTTATCTACTTGTCATTATATTTAAAGTCCCTTTTCTTCAAAGTTCAAATATAAGATTCATTAGTGGAGTTCAAATGCTACTCTCTTTTTAACTTTCCATTTAATTATTTAAGGGACATGTAGTATTATATTATAATCTTTTATTTAAACTATATAGATTTAAGTCTTGTTCAAATTTTATACTAAATTAATTATTTGTCTTAAAATGTTAAAAGAACTAAACATGAGAACAAATCTCTATAAATAAGTAAATTGATATTTATTTATCATAGTTAAACCAAAAAAATTAAAGAAAACAATTTGATCTAAAATTAAGAATAAAAGAAAATTTTTATTCATATCAATAGAGTTTAATAAAATAGGGCAGATAATAGTGATCCATCAAAATGAATTTTAAATAAATTTATTTAAAATATAATACAAATAGCGGTGAATATCTTTTTTGCGCAAAATAGAAAATTAGCTTTTTATCGAGTGTCATGACCCAAATTAAGCTTAATAGAAATTAAACCTAATTATTTTAATGATAAACATATTTGATTGAATAATTAATTCTAAGTTGACAATAATTTGGTGATGTAATTATGTAGTTGAATATATCCAAGTTGAGTATAAATTATGTTGTTTTGTTGTATTATTTGAATATTTCAATAATGAATTATATATCGTTGCTCTCATTGAAAATACCTTCAAAAGTAGGTATTTGGATGCTTCTAATGTGTTTGTTAAGTCATTTCAGTTAATGTTAACCTTCATAGGACTTATACAATTTAAATCAAGACAAAGATGATGACTGATTGACTTGTACAAGGTGGGAGGTTGTCCAGAAAAACTCCCAAGAACAACTAATTTTTAAAGATCTACAGAAGAAGACGACCTAGGTCGACCAACACAATGACCTATATGAATTGATGGGTTGTCTGGAAAAACACCCAAGAGCAACAAACTTTTGAAAATCTGCTGAAGAGGTCGACTAGGCCTTGCATAGGTTGATTGGTGTGATAGACCAGACATATTGAGGTCATTTGGAAAACCACTCAAGAGCATCTAGTTTTTGAAATAAATTGAAGAAGTCGACTGGGGAAAATGTGTGGTCGATCAGAGTTGCAGATAAAAAGTTATTAGTGGTCGACATGGCTTACTCAAAAATCTCAGAACAATCACAAAGAAGTCAACCGATTTGTATAGGTGGTCAACCAGAGCTTTGAGCTTTTGAAGACATCAATACATAGAAGCAAACTCCAATGTGCAAACCACTGAACACAATATCTATGACGAAGTGCTGCCAATTTTATTTGACATACTCGAGCCTTCAACTCTGAGTAAAAAACCCTAACCTCTCTTATTCCTCAACTTGAGACATACATTTATGAGAGTTAGGTTGTTTGTATTTAACCTTTCAAAACCTTTACATACATTGTTGTGGAATGATTAAAGGGTGATGCCCGAGAAGAGTTGGTGTAAGAATTGATTGATGATCGGAAGTTCAATTGGTCATAATCGGAAGGTTTAAAGTGGAAAAAATCTTTAAGAAGTAGCCTTGTTGCATGGACGTAGGCAAGATTGGTCAAACTGCACTAACAAACCATCTGCATTTTCTTTCTCTCTCTCCTTACATTGTTGAATAGTTAGCATCTTTGTTTAAATTTGTATAATTTAGAGAGAAAATTCATATAGAGATAGTGAACTAAAGGATTAACTTAATCACTATAAAATGTTTAAATAATCTAATTCACTCGCCCTTTTAGGTTAATTGGATCCTATAATTGGTACTAGAGCTCGATTTTATACTTTTGTGTGATTAAATTTTATAGAAATTGTTATTTGAAAAATTTTACATATAGCTTCAAATATCAGCAGTTCATACATTGAAGGTCAATCTATTTCTAATCCTCTGTTCTTTAATGATAATGATTATGTATATTGGAAGTTTAGGATAAAAATTTATATTCAATCATTAAACTATGATTTGTGGTTCATTGTAAAGCATGGTCTATATATCCTAATTAAACAAGAAAATGGTTTAAATGTGTCTAAGTTGCCCTTAGAACTTGATGACAGTGATAAATGTAAATTAAGTTTAAATGCTAAGGCAATGAACACATTGTATTGTACACATAATAGAGATTAATTTAATAGGGTGAACAGATGTGATAATGTTCATGAAATACGAAAGTTACTTGAGATCACAGACGAAGGTACAAAACAAGAAAATAAAAGTAAATTGAGTATGCTTGTGAATGAGTATGAATTATTTGGCATGGATAAGGATGAGACTATGATGCGCCAAAGGAAAGGTTAAGGAAGAAATATAACCTGCGGTTGATCATTGATTGAAGGATGAACGACTAGAGGCTTCAAGAATAATATAGGGCGATCGATCGCCTGAAGGACTGACCGACTGGGATGAATACAGATTCAATTGTCCGCAAATTTGAAGACGAAAAGCAGTCGATCGACTGAAGGAGGGGAGATCGACAGGTTGAAGAAACTTTCTATACTTTGTCACAAAACCACTTTAGGAAACTCCGACTTTGGAAATCAATATCTCACTGAATTTAGAAGCTTTCTTTACAAATTTTGAACAGTAACTACTCTGATGGATGATGAATAACTCCTCCAAAAATATGATAGAAATTCGCCACGTATTTGGAAATATGCACAGATGAATTAGATTGGCCGAAAATAATAAGAAGTCACAACTTGCACCTTCGTAAGGAGAATTCCACCAATATAATCCTTCTTGAAAATAGAACACCACTTCACACATTCTTCTTCAAAGGAACAAGAACATGGATACTAATAAGAAAGGTTACCAACTTATAAATAACCTCAATTTGTGATATCACACCACAAAAGCTTTGGATAGAACACACCAAAGAGAATAAGAAATCACTCCAAATTCAAAAGACAAAGCAAAAACTTTTAATATTCAAATTTCACTGTCTAAACACTTAAACTAGGTGACTTTATATAGCTAATTACAAGCTATAGAATAGGAAATAACTAAATAGAAAACAAGATACTACTTGGCCATCACACACTCAATTTGGCCGATTACTATATTAGTTTTAGGCAACTTAACTAAAAGTAAATTACTTAAGTAATTCTTGCTTTCTTCTTCTCCAAGTCTTGAAGGCTTTTTGGCAGTTAATCCTTCTCAAGCTCAGCCACTTGGATGGTTTCCATATTCATGCCATCTTCAGCTTTTCTTTTGTCTTCAATCTTGACTACTTGGGATGGTTTCCATATCTCTTCTTGTTTTGTCCTTTCTTGATCCTCAAGCTTGGCTTCATGGGTTTCTTCCCATAGTAGAACATGTGTGGACTTTCCTTGGTCTTCATGAGTTGGTGGATCCTCCATTTGGTCCACTAATGAGTTACCTTTCAAATAATTGGAAAGGTAAGTGTTGATGAGTCTTTGGGCCCTAGCCCTTGTTATTGGACCTTGTGGTCCATCATCCTCTCCGAATTTTGAGGATTTTACCTCAAATCTTCTTCAAGTTCCGGCTCCATATCAACTTCTTTGTCATCCACGTAAGGAGATAAGTCTTGTACGTTGAAAGTGGATGACACTCCATACTCTTCTAGAAGATCCAACTTGTAGGCGTTATTGTTGATCCTTTCCAATACTGAATGAACCATCGACTCTAGGCATGAGTTTAGACTTTCTTTGCACAAATGTAGCCAAAATAAGTCACCTTCCTTGAATATAATCTCTTTCTGTCCACGATTGGCTGCCCTTGCATAGGTATCAATCTTTTTCTCTATGGTTTTATGTACCTTTTCATGTAAAGCTTTCATTAAGTCAGCCTTCTTTATTGCATCAGAATTGTCAAGCTCCTTGTTGGGTAATGCCACAAGATCCATAGGAGTGTGAGGGTTGAATCCATATACTACCTCAAAAGGAGTTCTTTGTGTGCTTCGTTACCTGCTTCTATTATATGCAAACTTGATGTATGGTGGGTGCAAATCCTAATCCGTCAACTTTCCATTCAATATGCTTCTCAAATGTGTACCCAATGTTCGATTGACTACCTTGGTTGACCCATAGGTTTGGGGATGGAATGATGTACTAACTAGTAGCTTGGTTTCCAACCTCTTCCAAAGGCTTCTCCAAAAAGTACTAAGAAATTTAGTGTCTCGGTTGGAAACAATAGAACAAGGATATCCATGCAAACACACCACTTCTTTGAAAAACAATTTAGCCATATGAATAGCATCATCTGATTTAGAACAAGCAATAAAATGAGCCATCTTGGAGAATCTATCAACAACTACCATAATGGAATCTTTTGATCTCAATGTGCAAGGTAATCCCAAGATGAAATTCATACTAACCTCCACCCATGGATGTGTTGGCACCATTAAAGGTAGATAGAGTCCTTGAGGTAAGAGTCTACTTTTAGCTTTCTTGCAAACAATGCATCTCTCCACAACCCTTCGTACATCTTTGAGGAGATGAGGCCAATAGAATTTCTCTTTTACCGCTTCATAAGTCTTCTTTTCTCCAAAGTTACTAGCCAAGCCTCCACTATGTGCTTCATTTACCAAGGATTTTGGAAGGCTACATCATAGGATGCATATCTTTCCCACTTTGAAGAGCTAACAATTCATAAGATAAAATCCACCCTCAGGTTTCTTTAAGCACTTTTCATACCATTGTCTGAAGTTTATATCATCCTCATAGGCATTTTTTATCCATTCAAAACCATAAAGTTTGGCATCTAGTTTGGTGAGGAAGGAATACCTTTGAGATATGTTGTTGGTCATCACATAAGTGCTCTCCTTTCTTGTCATAAGCATGGTATACTTCATCCTCCTTTCCTTCATTGATTCATAATCTTTGACCACTTGCCGCAGTTGGAGTGGAGCTAGCTTGATCAACTTTCCATTGTACTTGAATGAATAACAATTAGTAAAATCATCATGCATAGCCTTTTTATCATATTGCCATGGTCATCTAAAAAGTAGATGACTAGCACTCATTGGAACCACATCACATAGTACTTTATCCATAAAATTTTCAATAGTGAATTCAACTGATGCTTGCTTACTAACCTTGATGTCTTCTCAGACATTTAATCAACTTAACTTGTAAGGAGTTGGATGCAAGGTTGTTTCCATTCCCAACTTTCTCATAAGTCCGTAGATACCACATTAGTACAACTTGCTCCACCAATAATTAGAGAGCAAACCTTGTCTTTGACTTTGCATGGGCTATGAAAAATATTTTTCCTTTGACAATCATCAATTCTAGCTTTGGTAGTAGGTGTCGTTCGAATGACCATAAGGAGATGACCTTCTTGAGGTTGAAAGCTCTTTACTTGTGCTTCCTCCTTGGGTGCCTCTTGTTCTTCACTCTCATCTTCACTTTCAATATCATTAGTGCCTTCTCGCAATAGAATAACCTTCCTATTTGAACATTGATAAGCATAGTGCCCTATACCAAGGCATTTGAAACACTTGATCTCTCTTGTCTTTGGATGTGGTGCTTCAATAAGTATCTTCTTGTTGTCACTTGGTTTAGTTGAAGCATTCTTTATGTTCAATCCCGTGTCTTCAAGTTTGGATGGTGGCTTGAGAAAGCATGTATTTCTTTGTGTGAATCGGCTAACCATTTCCTTTCCTTTCCTCTTCTTTTGTCTCTCCACCTTTAAAGCCAACTTTATAACATCTTCCATTGTTTTGTAGGGCTGCATTTCAACAACATCTACAATGTCATAATTGAGGCCTTGGATGAATCTTGCAAGAGTATGGTCTTTCGGCTCTTATAAGCACACCTTGTCTTCAATGTTTTAAATTCGGCCAAATATTCCTCTATTGATGAAGATCCTTGCTTGAGACTTTGCAATTGATAAAACAACTCTTGTTTCTAGTGGCTTGGAATAAACCTCTTACTCATTAGCATCTTTAAAACCTTCCAAGTTCTGATTTCTTCTTCTCCATGAAGCCTCCTTTTTGATCTAAGATTGTTCCACCAGAGACTAGCATATCCCATGAACTCAAGTGAAACTAGTTGAATCTTCTTTCTTTCCGAAAAGTTGTAGCATTCAAAAATCTTGTCCACCTTTTCCATCCACTCAAGATAATCATCACCATTGCAAGAACCATTAAATGAAAGACTGGTTACCTTAACAAGATTCAAGTCATCCTTTTGGTTTGGTCTCCTCCTTGTGTTGAAGAATTCTCCATCTTCGGTTCCTCTTCAATGAATACTTCTTCACTCTCCGAATGGAATACTCTTTCTCTTGGTCTTGTTGCTTGAGGACTTTCCCTTTGTTGTCTTCTAGAACCAATGAATTATTTATGCATATCACGAATCATGTTTTTAAGCTCATCAATTTGTCCTTGCACACTAGATTCAGCCTCCCTTGTTGGTGGCAACTCGGTGTCAAAAATATTGGTTGGATTTGCCTTGCAGTTTTGTGCCTCCTTTGTTGCTCCTCTTGTCATCAAGAAGATGGGAAAAGAATCACAAATTAATAAGAATTTTAACTCTGATACCAAGATGATGCGCCAAATGGAAGGATTAAGAAAGAATTAACTTGTGCGGTCAATCGGTTGAAGGAAGTGAGAGACCGATAGCTTCAACAACAAGACGGTGTGGTCAATCAGATGCTGAGGTGAATGACTGATAATTAAATAGATTCTATCATTCACAAATTTCTATGCAAAAAGTGGTCATCCGGCTGCAAGATGGAGATCGACTGGATGAAGAACTTCTATAATTGCAGCCAATTCACTTTAGGAAATTACGACTTTAGAAACCCATATCATGCTGAATATAGAAGCTTTTTTTAATGAAAATTTGATAGCAAACTCTTCAATGAAATAAGAATAATCCCTCCAAAATTAATTCCAAGAAACACCATAAATATAGAATTATACTCGGTTGAATGAGATTGGTCGAAGATGACAAGAAATCATAACTTTAATCTTAGTTTGGAAAGGTCCACTAAACTTAATTCTTCTTGCTAGTTGAACACCACTTCACCATTCTTCCTCCAAGGAACAAGAGCAGTGATGCCAATAAGAAAGGCTATTCAACTTATAAAGTAACCTCAATTTGTGATATTTCACCATAAGAACTTTGGATAAACAAACCAAATGTTGAAAAAGGAATCACTCCAATTTTGAGAAAACAAAACAAAGCTTTTACTATTCAAATTCAATTGTCTTAAACATTTATGCTAGGTGGCTTTATATAGCCAATTACAAACATTAGAATAGGAAATAACTCCATAGGAAATAAGCTAATACTCGGCCATACACTTGTCGATTTCTAAACTAGGTTTTATGCTACTTACTAAAGTAATTATTTAAACTATTTCTTGTTTCTTTTTCTCAAAGTTTTAATGGCTTTTGGCAGCTACTTTCTCTTCAAGCTTCGACCACTTGGATGATTTCCATATCAAGGCAATCTTTGACTTTCTTTTTATCTTCAAGCTTGGCCACTCAGGATGGTTTTCATATCTCTTCTTGCCTTGACCTTTCTTGATCCTCAAGCTCGACCTCCTGGGCTACTTTCCATAATAAAACATGTGTGGGCTTCTCTTGGTCTTCATGAGTTGTAGTCCATCATCCTCTCTCAAATCTTCTTCAAAATCTGGCTCCAAAATTTCCTCCATTTCTTCATTGTAAGGAGATAAGTCTAGTACATTAAAGTGGATGACACTTCACATTCCTAAAAATGTTTTGATTTGTATGCATTGTTGTTGACCCTTTCCAAGACCTTGAATGGACCATCGACTCTAGGTATGAGTTTGGAGTTTCTTTGTTGTGGGAATCTTTCTTTGTGCAAATGTAGCCAAACTAAGTCACCTTCCTTGAATATAATCTCTTTCCGTCCACGGTTGGCTGCCCTTGCATAGGTATCAATCTTTTTCTCTATGGTTTTCAGTACCTTTTCGTGTAAAGCTTTCATTAAGTTAGCCTTTTTTGCTCCATCAGAATTGTCAAGCTCCTTGTTGGGTAATGCCACAAGATCCATAAGAGTGTGGGAGTTAAATCCACATAGTACCTCAAAAGGAGTTCTTTGAGTGCTTTGGTACATGCTTTTATTATATGAAAACTCGAT
Source organism: Begonia loranthoides (assembly GCA_022433065.1). Taxonomy (NCBI): domain Eukaryota; kingdom Viridiplantae; phylum Streptophyta; class Magnoliopsida; order Cucurbitales; family Begoniaceae; genus Begonia; species Begonia loranthoides. Next base: position 22,831,207 of record CM039485.1, read on the forward strand.
GTATGGTGGGTGCAAATCCTAATCCGTCAACTTTCCATTCAACATGGCCCAACGTCCAATTGACTGCCTCGGTTTGCCTATTGGTTTTGGGATGGAATGATGTACTAAATAGTAGCTTGGTTTGCAACCTTTTCCAAAGGCTTCTCCAAAAAGCACTAAGAAATTTAATGTCTCGGTCGGAAACAATAGAACAAGGATATCCATGCAAACACACCACTTCTTTGAAAAAAAATTCAGCCACATGAATAACATCATCTGATTTAGAACAAGCAATAAAATGAGCCATCTTGGGGAATCTATCAACAACTACCATAATGGAATCTTTTGATCTCAATGTGCGAGACAATCCTAAGATGAAATCTATACTAACCTCCACCATGGATGTATTGGCACCGATAACGGTAGAAAGAGTTCTTGAGGTAAGAGTCTACCTTTAGCTTTCTTGCAAACAATGCATCTCCCCACAACTTTTGTACATCTTTGAGGAGGTGAGGCTAATAGAAATTCTCTTTTAACGCTTCATAAGTCTTTTTTTCTCCAAAGTTACTAGCCAAGCCTCCACTATGTACTTGCTTTACCAAGGCTTCTGGAAGGCTACACAGTGGGATGCATATCTTTCCAACTTTGAAGAGGTAACCATTCATAAGATAAAATCCACCCTCAGGTTTCTTTAAGCACTTTTCATACCATTGTCCGAAATCTATATCATCCTCATAGGCATTCTTTATCCATTCAAAACCATATAGTTTGGCATCTAGTTTGGTGAGGAAGGAACACCTTTGAGATATGTTGTCGGTCATCACATAAGTGCTCTCCTTTCTTAACATAAGCATGGTAGACTTCATCCTACTTTGCTTCATTGATTTTAAAGAAATTAATTAAACTATTTCTTGTTTTTTTTCCTTCAAGTTTTGATGGCCTTTGGCAGCTACTTTCTCTTCAAGTCGGCCACTTGGATGGTTTCCATATCAAGGCAATATTTGACTTTACTTTTTTCTTCAAGCTTGGCCACTTTGGGATGGTTTCCATATCTCTTCTTGCCTTAACCTTTTTTGATCCTCAAGCTCGACCTTTTGGGCTACTTTCCATAGTAAAACATGCATGGACTTCCCTTGGTTTTTACGAGTTGGTGGCTCCTCTACTTGGCTCATTATTGAATTTCCTTCCAAATAATTAGAAAGGTAAGTGTTGGTGAGCCTTTGGGTCCCTAGCCCTTATGATTGGACCTTGTAGTCCATCAAAAGCCCTCACTTACAATTTTTTCAAAAATAACACTAAGCCTGGATGCTTACCCCAGATCCATATTTACACATGCACACGTCTGCACCCTTGCTAAACAAAATCCTAATTCCAAAAATATGTATAACATCCATCAATCAAGCTACAATATAATCCAATTCACCATAAAACTCATTCCACAATAAAATCCATTGCACAACATATATCTACTTTCATAACAACCATAAAATCATATCATTATCAAATATATATTTGATACATAATTCATATTTAATAAACTAAGAGTTTCTAGATATTACAAGTGCTGCTCAGATTACTCTTGTGGATAGACGTGGTTTTGGCAGACCGTCATTGTAACAGCATCAAGGGCGACTAATTTTTACCAATTACAAGCCGATAGGGTCGTAATTGACCTATTGTACCCCTTACCCACCAACAAGTCTAGATTAGAGGTCGATTGGTTATCAGTAGAGCTATAGGTCTACTCCCTACTCACAAGAGAGGTCTAGTGAGTTCAGGGAATTGTCTTTCAATCCTGGTGGTGCCGGTTCTAGGTTTGCCAAGGGTGGCTGTGGAAAAAGCAACAAGGGCAAGGAGAAGGCCTCAGGTCTCTGCTCAGACTTATGAGCTAGGTGAGATCGAGTATTTCTATGGCCAAGAGGACCAAGATATCATTGATGGTATCATCCTTATTTCTCACTCTTTTGCTCAAGTGTTGCTCCATATCGAGTCGAACGTACTCTTTTATTTCTTTTGTGTTTGCATCAGTTTTGGGTTTGTCAGTGGAGAAGATGGAATCTCCACTGGTACTTAGCACTCTATTGGTTGAACTAGCTGAGAAAGTACAGGATGACTATGGAATGTCACCTGAAAAGGGTCACAGTCATTTTGAAGGATGGATGGGTTGTCATTTACCCAATGGTTGTAGTGCGGTGATGACTAACCTTATTCTACAGGCTTGTTTGGGTGACTATAGTAAACTTGGCCAGTATGGGAACCTTTGGTCTGTCAATGTTGATGGCAAGACCGCTAGCCAAGATGAAAATATCTTGGTTGTGAAGGAGTTTCTAGATGTGTTTCTTGATGAATTGTCAAGGTTGCCTCTAGAATGGGAGATTGAGTTCCTTTTTGATTTAGTCCCGAGCGCTACCCCAATTTTGATTCTTGCATATAAGGTAGCTCTTGCCAAGTTGTCGGATTTGAGAATATAGTTGGATGAATTGAGAGATCAAGGATTCCTTTGTGAGATCGTGTCGCTTTGGGGTGCTCCTATTTTGTTTACAAAGAAAGCCGATGGTTCGTTGAAGATTGATGAGTTGTTTGACATACTTAGCCTTTCAAGGTATTTTTCTGAGATTGATTTAAGGTCTGGTTATCACCATATGAAAATCCATGAGGAAGATATATCGAAGACAACTTTTCAGACGAGATATGAGTATTTCGAGTTTCTGGTCTTAGCTTTTGGTTTGACCAATGCCCCAGCTGACTTCATGGACCCTTATGAACTGAGTTTTTAGATTATACTTGGATCGATTTATTGTGGTCTTCATAGACGGTATTTTAGTATATTGTAGATCGTAGAGTGAGCATAAAGAACATTTTTGGATTGTGTTGCAAACTCTTAGAGATCACCAGTTGTATGCCAAGAGGAGCAAGTATGATTCATGGATGTCAGAAGTCAAGTTTTTGGGACACGTGGTATTCCATGTTGGGATTTTTGTTGATCTTGCAAAAATTGAGGTAGTTGTGCAGTGATAACCCCCGAAAAACATGTTTGAGATTCATTGTTTCCTTGGTGTTATTATCTAATATTCCCATTTTGTGGAGAATTTTTCTTCTCTAGCTGCACTGTTGACCAAGTTGACCCAAAAGGGAGTACAGTTTAAGTGACATGACCATTGTCAGAATGCATTCGAGGAGTTAAAGAGCAAATTAACTGGAGCACTAGTTCTGATATTGTGTGATAGTGAACAACTTTATGCAATTTATACTGATGCACCAGAAGTTAGAATTCGATGTGCCTTGATGCAACAAGGTAAGATGGTTGCTTAGCATCCTGATAGTTGAAGCCCAACAAAAAAAATTACCCAGCTCATGATTTGTAGTTGGCTGCCATTATCTTCACTTTAAAGATTTGGAGGAGCTACTAGTACGGTGTGAGCTTCCTAGTGTACTTTGATCTTAAAAGTCTGAAGTATTTTTTCACTCAGGGAGATCTGAATTTGAGACAGCCCAAGGACTATAATTTTAGCTTAGAGTATCACCCTAACAAGGTATTGTGCAAACAGAAACTTGATATGCAAACAGAAACATTGTTAGACAAAAGGGCAATAAGGGGAATATAAAGCTTGTATGGTTATTCTCAAGGAAGAGCAGAAACTTGGAGCAGACGTCTTCAAGAAGTGCTGATATCCCCAATGGAAAGTCACTCTCAAGAGTGCGCATCTGTGGATTAGAATTTACACCACTTGTGCGTTACACACTTGATAACTCAGGGAGCAAATTTCCATAATAAGGAGCAGATATCAGCAACAAAAATCTACAGCTAAAATCTACAGTAGAAAATTGATCTCAGGAGCGAGCTTCCGTGGAAAGGTGTGGAGTCACATGCATGGCACATGCTATTAATTTAGAGACTGGATATCTGGAGAAGTACAGATATCCACATCAAACATATACATTGGGAGCGAGCTTTCGTGAAAAGGCGTAGAGTCATGTGTGTGGCACACACTATTAATTTGGGGAGCAAATATTCAGAGAGGATCAAATTTTTGTAGTGCAAAGAGACCTTGTGAGCGAACTTCAATGGAAATGTGTAGAATCATGTGCACAACACATGCTTTTAATTTGGGGAGCAGATATTCACAATGGATAGAGACCTTGTGAGCAATCTTCCGTGGAAAAGTAAAGATTTGCGTGCAAGTCACACATTATTAATTCAATGAGCAAATATCCAGAGAGGTGTAGATATTAGTAGTAGATATCCGTAAATCAAATTACATAGGAAACGTGGATTGCCATAGCGGACAACAATTGTGAGGTCTCGATAGGCAAACTGACTTTATTGCTTCGGCTTCTTTTGGATGCGGAAATTGACCGCCTAAGTGATCAAATAGTCAAGCAAAAACTTGGGTTGCCTCTCGATAGATATGAATGGAAATTGCCTCCAATTTTGCCTGACCTAAATTGCATAAATATATGCAAGCTAGTCTAAAAAGTTGCCTTGATACAACCTCTAAGTTCAACATGTGCCTCAACGGAAAGGAGCATTCCAACTTGATCATTCATGAGTTAATAGAACCGTGCTAGGAATTCACCTTGCAAGAAATCAGATGAGAAGGATGCCGTAAGGACAAATAAAATTGAGCAAGAATCATTAACAATCAAATTCCCGAACACTGTCAATCGAATTGCAAACAATGCAAAATGAATACGTTTCTTACAAGAATTGCTAGCAAAATTAGCAGAAGCTAACTTTAGATTTTCTTTTATTCAAAACTCCCCTAACATTGTCCCCATGTGAGGAATAAATACTACCACTAATTAGAGTTAAGGTCCTAATGACAAAATACAAAAAACACCCTCACAAACAAAACATTTACTTGGCTAGAACAAGCTCTAGCTGAGGGACACCAACATAGCATTTAACTAATACAAATTATAATAAAATTACTAAACATAATTTTCAAAAGATAATGAGGTCTCTAATTGTAGCATGGCCTTGAATTCAATCCTAAGGATCTTCCTTCCAATATTGCTAGCTTAAACCAGAGCAAAGAATGCCTCATCAAGTAATAATCAATTTAAGCCATTAGCCTCCCATACGTAAACATACTTGGGCATGTCTACATCATGGATGCTTGGGCGATCTTCTAAAATATCTTGAAAGAAAATACCTACAAGATAAGAAGATAAATAAAGATTTGTTAGTCTCGTTGCTGGTCATCTTGTGAAAGGAATTTGTGGCATATCATTTTCTCGGGTTTGAAGAGGAATTGACCTTAAATCCAAGGATCCATAAACTTTTTCAATTTCTTTCCCATAGCAAGGAGAAATTTCGTGGACATTTAGAATGTTTGAAGTTCCATGCTCAAGGAACTTCCAACCAAGGCTCTCAGAATTGATGGCATAATTGCATGGTATCTAGAGTAATAGGTTTGGAAGTACTTGATTCTCACCTAATTGTACTAGCTTCAAGAGTTTGCCACTAGGGTCAAATGGGAGATAATTATTTACACCATGAATCACAACTTTCCTGTCATGCTGCCATGACCTTCTTTGTAAAGGATGCACAGATGCCGTGGGATCTTCAAAGCAATAATCCTGATCTCTAAACTTCCATCTTGTGAATAAGAACATTATTTTTCTTAACAACCCATTTTTAACCAACTCCATACCCCAAAAATCCAGAACCAAGAAAGATGGCAATAACAGGTCTTTGAATAAGGTAATCTTCTTCAAGCAACTGATATTGTATAACATTTTGACTGACTCAGATTCTTTCCTTTGATGTCATAGAGAGTGCTCAAACCCCACAAAAATTGTTTGTGATTCACAAAGATAGTCTTGTAAGAATCCGTCACTAGATTCTATTGACCAAGTAAACCTTTTGAAAAGCCCTTCAGAACTATACTAATAAGTTCCTTGAATTCTTTTCATGCTTTGGTTGTCCTTTCTATTCTTTAATTTCTCTTCGAAGTCTCAACAAAACTAATGTCTGTTTTCTTGACACTACTAAAAGTGTAACGCATGACTCATTCTCCACTTCTGTAAGAATGAGTGAAGATTAATTGATGAACCCCAACTTTACTATTGGGTTTGGCAAAGCAACCTTTCCTTTGCATTCTTCTTATTTCTCTTTGATTATTTGCAAGTCTGAATTCATAATAAATAGGGGGACCTTCATGTGGATAGACAATCTCAACATCTAACTCTTCTTCTTCATTACTTGGTGTCAAAGAATCATCTTCACCCACTAAGCCTTCATCTTCGGAGTCTTCTTCTTCCGAATGTTCTTCCTCCCCAATCTAAGATTCCAACATAAGTAATGGTCCTTCTTTAGAGTATATCCTCATCTTTGAATTGCTCCTCCACCGTTAAGGGTTCTTCAACTATTTTATCTTGACCTTGTGCTTGCATAAAAAAGGAGCTGGTAAACTCTTGTTTTACCACCATTCCATCAAATAGTTGAGATATATTTTTCAACGTGGCTAGAATGTCATTGATTTGGGCTTGTCGACTTTGAGTGAGAGGGGCTCCACACCACGTCATCATCTACCCTAGTTAAGGATCAAAGAACTCAGCTCACTAGGAGTAAACCGATTGTTGGAGGACTTGGATGAACTCTTTTCATAGTTTGTTGAAGGTGGTAAAGACAAAAATGACTTGAAATATTTTGGAGCATACATTTTTCTCATGAGTCTTTTCATCATATCCCAAGTGTTTATAGCTTCATCTCCATCTCGTTTTCTTTCTATGTTAAGGCTTCTCCACCACGATGAAGCCTGTTCCTTGAATGTTGATGAGGATAGCTTCACTCTGAGCTTATTTAGATAATAGAAACCGTGAAAAACCTCATCAACCACTTCTTCCCACTCCTTATAATCACCTTCCTAGTCATATCCTCTAAAGAATGGAATAGAAACCTTTAAGCCTTCTTCTTCATTGGAACCCATAGTGTTACAACAACTTTTTGTCTTCCTTCTAGGAACTTTGGATATATTGGAAGGTTGCTGGAGTCGAAGATGGCCTTGGAAGGAAAAGAAATTGCAAAGTCAAAGATGACTTTAATACCAAATGATGTGGAAACAGAAGCTTGATGTGCAAACAGAAACTCTATTAGACAAAAGGGCCTTCGGGGAACATAGGGGTTTTACGGATATCCTTAAGGAAGCGCAAAAACCTAGAGTGGACGTCTTCAAGGAGTGCTGATATCCACATTGAAAAGTTTGTCTCAAGAGTGAGCATCCACAGATTAGAATTGATGCCAAGTGTGCATCACATGCTTGATAACTCAGGGAGTGGATATCTGTAATAAGGAGTGGATATCCACAACAGAAAATTTGTCTTAAGAGCGAGTTTCCGCAGAAAGGTATGGAGTCAAGTGCATGACACATACTATTAATTCAAGGAGCAAATATTTAGAGAGGAGCAGATATCTGTAGCAGCTAGAGACCTTGTGCATGAACTTCCGCGACAAAGTGAAGAATCACGTGCACGACACATGCTTTTAATTTGAGGAGTGGATATCTACGGCAGAGAGAGACCTTGTGTCACATTGAAATATTTACCAGGTAATAATATGTATTTAATAAATAAATATTGTTGGTTTAATGAAAAGAAGTAACAACATTTGTAAAGTCAAATAATATAAGGGTAAATTAATAAAGACAAACAATCAGTTATGTTTAAAGAAAGTCGTTACAAAAATAATAAAAAATAAATAAATGCCATCGTTTTAGCGTCATAAAGGAGATCCGTAGAAGATAGAGAAGTAAGATGATAGAGTCCAAGACTCAAGATAGTCAACAATCACAATCGACTATCAGCTAGATGAATAATCTGAGCTCCAATTTTAAAACAGGAACAACTCCAATTGTGTACGGAATTAAGAGCTCAAATTTATAGGGCTATTGATCAATAATCCAGAGAATATAGTGTCCAAAATTTAGTTTCAAATTCGTTACAATCATAGAGTTATCCTTCCAGGAAACTCCCCCTCGGATTAGGGTTTCATCAAACAGATTCTGGAGACCGATACAAAGACGACAATAACTTCAGTTGCATATGTCCAATAAATCCCAAAATTATAGGGTCAGTAGTTGACAACCCCAGTAATATCTCTATTAAATCTTAACTCCAAAGATCACGCATACACGAAGTTATACGTGATGCAAATCGGATTTCAGATATGGAATTCAAACAGCAGATTATCGATACCACTTTCTTTCCTTTTAAAACGTTAGTTTCCGAATCCCAATCAAAACAAAATCTCCACCAAATCCACGTACACAGAGTCTCAGTTCAAGGGAATCAAAATCAAGAATACTTTCCAAGAAAATGCAAGAAGAAGAGAGGAAAAACCGGTGAGGTCCGCTAACTCTCCAACACCAAGGGGGCGATTGATTCGGCCACTTCAAGAATTAGCTCTCCTAACTAGGGGTGTGCAAAACCGAACCGAACCGACAAATCGAACCGAAACTGATTAAAAAACCAAAACCGAATAAGGTTTTTTTTTAAAAAAAAACCGAATAAGGTTCTCTTTTGTAAGAACCGAGTGTTTTGGTCCGGTTACCGATTTTAGTTTTTCAAAACCGAAAAACCGAAACCGAACCGCATAAATACGTTTATAGTGTTTTTTGTTTTTGAAGTTCCATATTCGGTCATTTGTACCTCAGCCTCTGAAGTGATTTTAGCTCCAAAAGACCTAATAACTATTTTTTGGACAAAACTTTGTTTTGAAAAGAGAAGAGGAAGAATAATTTTATTGTTATTAATTATGTTTTTATAATTTTTATACAATTTTTATTATAATATTTGAAAAAAAATTAATAAAGAAAAAACCGAAACCGGAACCAAGATTTTAAAACCGAAACCGACTCGGTTCTGATTTTTCTAAAACCAATTCCGGTTTTGTAATTTTAAAATCGAAACCGACTAGTTTGGTTTGATTTCACATCAAAACCAAACCGAACTGAACTGAACCGTGCACACCCCTACTCCTAACCGGGGGTTTGCTAAAGTCTTCTATCTCCACACCACGTGTAACGACCCAGATTTTCGTAAATCTTTTAAAATGTGTAAAAATTTGAATTTTCATTTTGAAAGTAAATCAGAGTGCGTCTAAACCGAATCGCTACCAACCGTTCATAAAACTCATTATAAAATTTCATTTTTGTAAAACTTATGCAGAAGCGTTAAAATAAAAACCATGGATGTAAAACGTTTGCTGAAGCGTGAATACAATTTAACTAATGAAAACAAAACATTTAAATACGCTTTATTACAACTTAACATAATTAAAACAGTTTTCTTTTACCCTCGTTATGCCTGGCCAGCCGTGAGCATTCCTCGAACATGCAAATCCATCATCTCTGTTTGCTATTGTTTGTTCTTTATCTTTCGCTACTCCTAATCCGTGCATTCTTCTACATCATAGTACCTACATCTACACCACAAGCAATTGTAAGTCTAAAAAGACTTAGTAAGGAAAAAGGAAAAATGCATTATGCTTATGACTCTTTTTAGTTCATTTGGAATGGGGGCCACTCAAACCAATTCTTTCATTTACGTTTCCTTTCTTTCTTTTTTTCCTTTCTTTATTTCTTTACTCGTATTTCGAGCTGGAGATTAGAAGAACCCGTATGGGATGGTATAGTGGGTCGGACCTAACCTCTTGTGGATAACTAGGTCCCGTTCCCGATATGGTAGGGGCATTTCCTAATTATCAGGCTAGGACCGCTACCCATCTGCCTCCTAACTCCCTTTTCCTTTCATTTCTTTCTTTTGTCTTTTCATTATCATTTTACTTCCTCACTATGCATGTGAGTACTACCTACTTGATTTCTATTACATGATGCATGAACATACATTCTCAACCTAACATGATGCATGATGCTTCACAGTATAACATTCATAGAAAATGAAGTACACATATAAAAGAAGGCAACGGTAACTAAAAACACATAGGGAAAGTAAAGCATATAATATAATAAAGGAACTACGCACAACAAAACAAGTATAACATTGGGTTAAGACAGCAAATGAACAATAAGCTAAACATACTCAGGAAGACAAGATGATTATTCTAGTTCTTTAGTTATTTAGCCTAATTAATCTTTTAGTCCATTTACATGCTTCCTACGTTTATATTTCTAAGTCATTATTCAATTCAGTTATTAACATGCTCCTACGTTGATTTCATGCTTTTATTGTACTTAACTAATTATGCTTGGTTTAGCAGAAAGTACATACTAAGGACATGTAATCATAATCGAGATCTTAGGCAATACTAAGGAAACAATAACAAAGACAATTATAAAACATTCATTAGCATAATAAGTGAGATTCTTGAGACCCTTAACTCATTCAGATTACTTTATTCTCTTTTCATCTTTTTTATCATTCTACTCTCTATTAAAGCAAAGCGTCGAATATGAAATTAAAGTGCGCATATAATCGGAATGAAACTGTAATTGAAAGCAATTGTAAATGGAAGCATATATATATAAAAGAAGATAAGACACAAATAAGGAAGATAGAGCATATAACATAAGAAATAACTACGCATAGCCAAAAACAAGGACTACATCAAATTAGAATAGCGATGGCATATGAGTACGGTAAACGTGTAAGTAATTTATTTAACTAACATACTTAGAAATTAACTACATTTATTATCCTAGGCAATTCACATGCTCAACTTTCGGTGATTACTAATTAGTTACTCTAGTCAGATTTACATGCTCATCTTACTAATCACTCTAATTAATTCTAGCTAAGTTACTTAGCATACTCATGGTTAATTTCTCTAATTAATTTAACATGCACTTGTTAGTAAATTTCTATTTAATATGTTAAACATCTACTTAATTAATCTAATTAGTTATATGCTCATGCTCATTCAATTATTGTTACTCTAACTAATTACATGCTTGTTAATTAAACATACTCCATTGTCGTTATAGTAGAATCCTAAGTAATTTACATGCTCAAGGGTTAATCACATGCTTTTATCATAATTAACTAAATTAACTAATCATGCTTAACAGTTAACTACATTTATCATGCTAAATAAATATCCTAATTAATTATCATGCTCACTTATTAATCATAGTTAATTAACATGCTTATTACTTAAGATTGACATGCTCGAGGTTTAGATATTGATTAATCAACTAGCCAATTAACACGCTTCACAATTGCTAAACAATTCAATTACACAAGTTCATTACAAGCTAAACAATTAACATACTGACCAATCAACTAAGCAATTCATACAACAGGGAGTCACTACACCATCATAATTCATAGAGCATTAATCATACTAACAACTAACATAAACATCCTAGTTTAAACTACATTCTTATCACACACATTCTAACAAAAAGGTGCACAACAGACTAACAAAAGGAATCCATTCATTAAGGTTAACTCATTTTCTAGCTTATCATTTTCTATTTCATCATAACTACTCTACATTTCACCACATTCATTCATCAGTCAATAACATCTACAATCATAGCACTAACAATCTATAACACAGAAAACATCACAAAACAACAAAGTCTACATATCGTTAATCACAAGCTAACATCAAAGGAAATACAACAGGGAGTCATTCAGGGAGACTAAACCAACTATCAACTACTAGCAGTCAACAATTGATTAGCAGTAAGCATTCAGCTAACATTAACACTAAACTCACACACCCATACTTGTGGTGTAGGGCCTCAATGACCAAAACACCCTTAATCCTTACCTCAAATCTTTGTTGCGTAATGCACTTACTCGCTATCCTCCTCTTTCCTCTTTCCAATACCTTCATAATTAGAAACACTTAATCATTAGTCTATATTAATCATGGATATTGTTACCTCACTTGTTCCATAATAGAACACTACGATCAAGCCAATCAGAGCATATAACCACAATGTGATTTGTCTTTAGCCTTATTTTTCCAACAAAAATCTAGCAATATACATTCAATCTCTTCAATGCATCTATTAACAGATTATATGAACCCACTAAATTCTATCAAGCACTGACAAAATCCAAGTAGCAAGAGTTTAATCGTCCATTAATAACAACAGAGGCATATGTTTACTGATCAAATTTCACAATTTAATAAATCCAAATAATAGAGCATACAATTGAATTCTCCTTCACAGAACCAATGATGACTAAAAGTCCATTTAGGAATTCATACAACCAACAACAGGAAATTGAGCGTTACCATCAAATTAACCTAACTGATCCCAACCAAAATCGATGCAAATACTGGACTTAGCAGAAACCAAGGACTAGAACGATAGCGAAGAATCATACCAACAGACAAAGGAGTTCTCGGCCATACCCATCACCATATCTCGGTCTCGATCCCCTGCCGAGACAAACTGGGTCGGAGTTTCCGAACCCCTGCAACTAGATCCAAGGATGGAACTTGAAGTTCATCGACGCCACACCATTCACTGACACCAAGCTTGACCAGAAATCAATAGATCGTCGATGGTTGAAGCCAAATCTGGCGACCCGTCCCTCACGTCAAAACGATTTGTGAAGTTTGACACATCGCTGAGAAGGACCGTCCCGAGCGCCGAGCCTCCATCGCACGACCCAACGCTTCGTCGTTGCCAGAGCATCTCTCATTCACTGCCGATCTCTCCCGATCTCCCGATCTCCCGATCGCCGCTCGCTCGAGCCTCTCGGTCTCTCGCCTCTTGCCTCTCGCCTCTCGCCTCTCGTCTCTCGTATCTCTCTCTCATTTCCCTCTTCACAAAAGAAAAACAAAAGAGTGAACCTAATCTCCTATTTAATCCTCTTTAATCCCATTAACCTAATTTCCTAATTAATCCTCTTTAATCCCACTAATTAACTTATAAAATTTCCTTTACATTTCAATTTATTCCATAAATCTTATTTACTCTAAATTATTTATCCTAACACAATAATTTAATTTATTAAATTAACATATATTTTAATTCTAATTTATCCTATTTATTCATTAATTTATAGTCTGCCGAATACGTCCTTGGTAACACCCCGATAATTATCCAACTTAAAAAGTCGGAGTGTTACACCATGAGCACAATGACACAAGGAGTTGTTGGAAGAGATAGGAAATAACAACCTTCTCAAGACCTAGCAAGAACAAGAAGGTTGATTGAAGAGATGAAGTGGCCGAGAGAATCTCCTCCGTGGTTCTTCAAAAGCACAAGGCTGAAAATTCTATTAGGGTTTTCCAAAGTGGTTACAAAGACACATTAGAGGGAACTAAATACCCTCTAATGATACTACAAAATAAATGACCAAATTGCCCTTGAAAATACAAAATTAGGGCATGAGGGCTAGGTTTGCATCCAAACTGAGCACCTCCAAACCTACAAAGAAAAATCATTCTAAAAATCCTCAAAATAATATCCAAGCCTATATCTAGGAATAAAACATATAATTGTAACGTGTTACTTGACCAAATGACCTCCATTAATCTTAAGAGCTTCGATCCAATGCAACTCCTCCAAGCTCGAGATAGAATGGAGCTAGCCGATTTAGTTTGCATGGTTCCACGTGAGAACGTGGCGCGAAGCTTCTTTATCTGCATGTGTGGTCTCCCCTGTAAAGTTCAATAAATTATTGTTTCTTGTAAAATAAGAACGTGTTAGAAAAGAAATGAGCCTCTTGGCTCGAGAGCGGGTGATCGGTCCTCGGAGCACGTCAGAAGATGGCTGCAGAAAGATGCCATGCAGAAAGATGCCATATAGAAGAGGTGCGGGAGGAAGGATTAGTGTTGGATTAAATAATTGAAGAAATCGTAGCCATTGGATTAAGAAGGCGGAAAAGGAAGATGCTCCGCAGAAAGATGCTTTGTGGGAGAAAGATGCTAAGTGGGAGAAATAAGGGCCGTCAGATCAAGTAATTAGATTTAATGAGGATTGTTAGATTAGGAGAAAGATACTCCCACAAATGGGAAAGATTCCTCATGGGGGGATATGGCTGAGTATAGTGGGAAAACTTCATCGTTTAGGTTATAAAACACGTCCGCGGTTGCAAACGTTGCCATGACATTGTTTTATTATGAGGAAACGTCATCGTTTTGGCTAAACAGTGCATGCTGAACAGTGAACTCAAGGGAGCGTAAGCATCTGTGGATGTAAAAGCGTCTGCATTATAAAATGAATGGTGTCATTTTGGTTATGTGGCGCGCATTGAACAGGGATACCACAAGAATGTATATAATATCCCGAATCTTTGTAATGCTAAGTATACAACTTAAGTAATGATTTTGGGAGTATTAAGAGCTGAAATGGACGATTAAGGTGTTGGTCATGACAAACGTATTTGGATAAAGTGAATTTGGTACCCCGAATTATGCCCATATTAAGCTTAGGAGGATGATTAAAGATTTTATTGAAAATTGACTTGGACAATTTAAGTGTTGGTCAAGGAAAATGTATTTAGAACATAGTGAATTACAGTACTCGAGTTGTTGAGAATAATAAGATTATTAATATTCAAGATTATATTAGGTTTAGTAAATAATAATGTGAAGGAAGAATTGTGCGTAATATACCGAAGTATAGGAGAATAAGTTGAGGTTTGGATAATCTAGAAAAGTGATCAAGCTAATGGCGGTTGATTGTCAAGATTTGGAGGAATAAGTTGATTTTGGTGATAATTATAGGAAGAAATAAGTTAATGGTGGCGGTCGATTCTAAGGAGAAGGAATTATCAACTGGTATTCACCGAAAAATTACGAAGAAATGCTTCTAGAAATTGGCGATCGATCGTAAATGTTGTAAAACAATTTCGTTACTAGAATTAGTTGTATCGGTCGATCATTGATCGACTGGTAATTCACTGAATAGTGAATATTACTGATTGGCAGTCGATCACTGATCGACTGGTACCATGCAGTTTTATGAAATACAAATTAGCTGTCGATCAACGATTGATCGGCGTCGATGAAAGCTGTTATTCTAAACTTTGGCGGTCAATCACCTGAAGGAGGATGATCAACCAACGAATTAGAAAGTCACCAGTAATGGATAAACTATCACCTAGAAATGGAAAGCCTTGACATTTGATGCTTCTAGGATGACTCAAGCATCCCTCCTATGGCCTTTTCATCTTCTGATGGTCACTGAAGGGATGCATGTGGTTGTCTATAAATAGAGACGATGAGAAGAAGGAAATTACACAGAGAAGGACAGTGAGGAAGTCTGGGAAAAAATTATCCTAGAGAGAGAGAGTTTGGAGAGAATATTTACAGAGAAGAGAAATCGAGGGTGGATCGATGAGTTATTGAGTTGTTGAGGAAGAAGCATTTGAAAGTTTCGTGAGTGAGAAGTCCAAAAGTGAGAGTGGGTTTCTGGAAGAAAGAAGAACATTGAGAAGGTGACCGAGAGAGTTTCTGTGAGAAATTGAAAGAAGGTGAGAGAAGGTTTAAGAGAGTCAGAAATGTGAGAGGGTAGCCAAGACAGTGTGCTGCTGCGTTTGGACGATAAAAGAATTGAGAGAAAGCTCTGGAAATTCAGAAAGCTGAGAGATTTTGGAGAAAAGGAGGAGTCTTTGGAGTTGGGTTCTCTATCTCTCGGGTTCTTCCTAAGGTCTGGTGTTTTGAAGAAGAGGAATTCAATAGGAAACTGTGAAGTAAAACTGAAGGTATGCACTGTCTTCATTTTGGATATTGCATTGTAAGCATGGGTTATTGCTTTACTTTGGTTAATTTGGATATTGATATCTGCTAGGAATTTAGAAGCATTTGTTGAAGTTATATCGATCTCCTGAATTGTTAAGAATAAGTTGTGTAGGAATTCTATTATTGTTTTATTATCTGAGAGATAGTGGTTTGCATGTTCTCTGCGGTATAAAATGTTAATGGATATATTCTAACATGTGTTATAGAAACTGCTTTGATAAATCCTGCCTCTATGAATACTTTATGGGTTAAAGTTTTGTTGGATTACTATCAAATTAGAATAAGCTATTGAGTTGAATTATATTGAAGAAGTTATTTGTACTCTGCTTGTAGTATGAAAATTGGTTATTGCATATGAATGAGTATATTATGGAAATTTGGGTACATTGCTAGATTGATATAGTATTCATGTTTAAACAAGGTTCTAGCATATGTGAGGTTGCTATGCTTATATACTACTTCTTAAATGAATGTGGAAGTGGTTAGATGAGGTTGGAAGCTGTACTCTATTGGAGAAATAAACATGTCAAGATTGGATTGATGGTTATTTTGCTTAGTTTAATAAACTGTTGTTTACTAATGAATAGGTATTAAGGAGAAGAAACTTTATGTGCTAACTCTCTAAAACTAAAGACCCCAGGTAAGTGGTACTGCATGTGCTTTGTCCGAAAGGACCTACATCACAAGAATTAGGGTTTATTTGATGCTTGCATTTACTAGATGTATAGGTTGTGATAAATGTTGATCGATGATGTATTGTTGATTGCTTGGTGTGAATTGTATGTTTATTAGATTTAAGTTCAGTTCCTTAGTTAAGAATAGATCATGTTTTAAGGATACAATAGATAGACATGTTAGATAGAATTTTACGCTTGCATTCACGCATCATCGTTTTCCTAAAGTATACGAAAATGGTTTTTTTTTTTTTTTGCATTGTTTTGAAATGTAATTGAATTAAATGGAATAAATGTAATTAGCTATTTTTGTGGTCCGATAGGTTAAGCCCGACACAGAAACCAAAGATAAGTAAATAGCTATTTTTATGGTCCGGTAGGTTAAGCACGACACAGAAACCAAATATAATTAAATAGACGTTTTTGTGGTTCGGTAGGTTAAGCCTGACACAGAAACTAAAGAAAAAACAATAAAAGGCTAAAGATACTAATATATAAAAGATAAACGAAAATGAAAGGGAAAATAAAAAACTGCATACAGACTTTAAAAGCTGCATGTATATTTCATGTTTTATATTTATATCGCTTACTGAGTTTTAGACTCATAGTTAGGTTCTGTGATATAGGTAAGGAGCCAATGATTGAATAAAGTTTGTTGAGGATGCAGCTGATGGGGTGTTGTCATGTTGAGCTGTTGGTGATATTGACCTTGGTGGGTTATGGCTCGTGATGTTGTTAATATGTAAGTATTTCGAATATTTAAGTAATGTTTTATTGCGATAAATGTTTTAAGTGGTTGTTAAACATTAACGTCGATTTGTTTTAAATTGCTTTTAATTAAAGTGGTGATTTGATATGGTTTTATTAATAAAGACTTCCGCATTTTGTTACTCTTCGTTTTATACGATTAAGACTTCCATTGTTTGTTTAGTCTGGTTTTCCCTCACAAGTGTTTTAAAAGATCAAAAATTTTTATACGGTAAAAAGGTTATGGGATGTTACAATGTAGGCATCCACAGAAGGATTTAGCGCTTATTTATATGATGACACATTTTTCACGGATGGGAATGCATCTGCGAAAGCTATATAACGAATGATACATTATCGTTCTAAGGTAAACTCGAAGGAAAATATGTATATGCTGTTGCGTGTCTGTCCGGACCAAAAGTTTGATGTTGACAAAATGTCAGGTGCAAAGCACCTGTGTCAGCATAAAATCATGATTAACGCTATAATTATATGAAATAGGCAGGATGTAGTGTTCTAAGGAGGATAACACCAAATTATGGATAAAGAATAATTTAACACTTGCATTTTCTCTCTCCATTTTGCCGATGGTATAAGGAGGTGCACTGTAAAGGTAACCACTATCAGAAACCAATTTTAACTATAGATTGAAGGAATTTGCCTCTCTCTGAAATTTTAAGGACAAGGAAGGAAACAGGTACGTAACAGTTGTATGTGTTTTGGCATAACAGCTCACATCACAGGTTATTAGGCAAACTGTTTATTTACTTTTCAAATATTTTTTGAAATTTTTGTGGACTTTATTGCACTCTATTTTGGATGTTTATTTGAAAATAACTGTTTGTTTCTACTAGTTGGTACTATTGTTGGAATTTACTACTCTATGTTTTATATGTATTATTTGAAGATAATTGCCTGTTGCTACTGGTTGATATTATTGCTATTAACTACTCATGCATCATGAACAATAAGAAAAATTAAGAAAAAGAAATAAAATATGTAAAGGAACGAGTGTGGCTGGGATTGAACTTTGGTTGTCTCGCAAGAGGTGGGCTGAACTGTGCCAATTCATTCTTGGACTGTGCCCAACGATCGGGCTGACAAGTGAAATGAAATGAAACTGACATACTGTATCATTTTATGAATCATGTGCATGTTCATTTTCTTATGCTTGCTGAGTATTTAGACTCATAGTTAACTTGTGATGTAGAAGAAAATGAGGACGTACGTCTGAATTGATATGGTAGAGGTAACTATAGAAGAGGCCTTTGGAAGAATACATGTATATGGCTTGTCACTGCAGCCTCAACAAGAGGAGGTTGCTTTATAAGATGTAATTTATGTAATGGAGGAGAATTGGAAATTTGGATCTATGAATAATGTACACTGATGACTGTTATAACTAATTTGACCACACAGACAATTATGTTGTTGAATGATGGATAATAAATAATTATTAAGAATGATATGTATGGTTAAAATTATTCCATTTAGACCATCAAGTTATGATAATTAAGAAGAAAAAGACTTCTGCTATGTAAATTTGTTTTTAATAAAAAAACAATTGAACTAAAGGTTCAAGGTATTTCGGGGTGTTACACCTTGTGAGCAATCGTCTGCAAAAAGGCTAGGAGTCATGGGCAAGTCACACATTATTAATTCAGTGAGTGGATATCCGGAGAGGAGTAGATACCTACAATGGAAATCCACAACTCAAATTACATGGGAAAGGTAGATTGCCGCAGCAGACAACAATTGCGAGGTCTCGATAGTCAAATTACTTGATCGCTTTGGCTTCACTTGGACGCAAAAACTGACATATAAGAGATTCAATCTTTAAGCAAAAACTTGGATTTCCACTTGATAGATATGAATAGAAATTGCCTCTAATTTTGCGGGATCTAAATTGCGTAAATAGATGCAAGATGGTCTGGAAAGTCACCTTGATACAACATTCAAGTTCAACGGTTGCCTTCAACGGAAAAGTGCACTCCAACTTGATAATTCGTGAGTTAGTGGAACCTTGCTAGGAATTCACCTCATAGGAAGTGAGATGAGAAGGATGCAATAGGGACAAAGAAGCTTGAGCCAGACTCACTAACACTCAATCTCCCGAACACACTCAATCGAATTGTAAAAAATTTGAAATGAAATGCGGTTCTTGCAAGAATTGCATGCATAATTAGTAGCAAATAACTTTAGGTTTCATTGATTCAAAACTCCCCTAAAATCGTCCTTAAATGAGGTCTAAATAATCGCTAATTAGGGTTAGGGTTTTATGACAAAATACAAAAAACATCCTCACAAACAAAACACTTACTCGACTAGAATAAGCTCTAGTCGAGGGACACAAATATAATATTTAACTAATACAAATTATAATAAAATGACTAAAAATAATTTTCAAATGATAATTAGGTCTCTAACTGTAGCAAGACCTTGAATTCTATCCTAAGGATCTTCCTTCCAATAGTGCTAGCTTAAACCCAAGCAAAGAATGCCTCCTCAAGTAATAATTTGTTCAAGCCATCAGCCTCCCATAAGTGAACATGTTTGGGCCTGTTTTCATTTTGGATGCTTGGAGGATCTTCTAAAATATCTTGAAAGAAAGTACTTACAAGTTAATGAGATAAATAAATATTTTTTAGCCTTCTTGCTAGTGATCTTTTGAAGGGAATTCGTGACACATCACAAGACAAACGTCGTGGCTGATGCTTTGAGCTGACATACTCAGGGATCCCTGACCTATCTTTTTCTTGATGAGTGGAAGTGTTAAGTGACTATTGAGAATTTCAACTTTTAGTATTATGAGTCTGGCAATACAACTTGTGCATACAACATTATTGCTACTCCGACGTTGCTCTAGAGCAATAAGTAGCTACAAAAGCTTGATGAGGAACTTAGTGATAAAGTTGAGCAGTTGCAGAATGGGGAACAACTTGACGGTTCGGAAGTTAATGGTGAGTGCTCTATTCTTTACCAGGGTAAGGTAGTCGTTTCTGGTATTAAGGATTTGAGGTAGGCTATCTTATGTGAGGCTCACAGGTCGAGATTTGCTATCCACTTAAGAAGTACAAAGATGTACCATAACATGAAGCGATAGTACTAGTGGGTGGGCATGAAGCGTGATATGTTAGACTTTCTGGCCAGGTGTTTAATGTGTCAGTATATTAAGGCTGGCCATAAGAGGCTGACAGAGTTGTTGCTGCCATTCTATCCTAGAGTGGAAATGTTATAGGATCACTAGGGATTTTCTCACGAGTCTTCCTAGGACTTCTCAGAAGTTGGACGCTGTTTGTGTCATCAAGGATCGTTTGACCATGTGCTTATTTATTTCTGATCTGAATGGATTTTTCCTTATCCAACCTAAGTCGGTTGGGCATTGAGAATATTGTTTGTCTTTATGGTGTTCCCTCTTGTATTGTTTTCGATCTCAACCCTAGGTTCACATCTAAATTTTGGAGAGCATGACAAAATGCTCAAGGTATAGAGTTGAACCTTAGCACAACACATCATCCTCATACTGATGGGCAGTCGGAATGAACAATCCAGATTTTTGAGGACATGTTACGAGCTAGTATCAAGGATTTCGGTGACAATTGGATTAATCATCTACCATTGATCTAGTTTGTGGACAACAACATTTATCAAACCAAAATTGGTTTCTACCCATATGAGGCATTGTATGGGAGACCGTGATGTTCACCTTTGTATTGGGCTAAGACAAAGGAGAGAGTTTCCCTTGGCCCAAAAATGATTCAAGTGACCACAAAGAAAATTCACCCGATCCGAGATAAACTCAAGATTGTGTAGAGTAGGAAGAAAAGTTAGGCCGATCTGAAGAGGCGCGAAGTTGAATTTGACACGGGAGAGTTTTTTTTTCTCAAGGTCCGACCTAGGTATGGTATCAGTCAATTTGAAGGGAAAGTTAGCCAGAGATATATTGGCCTATTCTAGATTTTTGAGAAGGTTGGCAATGAGGCATATAGACTTGATCTACCTCCCGAGCTTAGTTAAGTCTATAATGTCTTCCATATATCTTAGGTGAGAAAGTACACACCTGATCCATCCCATGTAATCTTGTGAACTGACTTACCTATCGAAGAAGATATCTCATACAAGGAGGAGTCTAAGCGAATCCTAGGTAGAAAGATTTGAGTCATTTGTTTGAGAGAGATTCCCTTAGTTTGTGTGCTTTGGAGGAATCACACTAAAAGGGAAGCTACCTGGGAACTTGAGTCTTAGATCATGTGGAAGTACCTCCCACCTCTTTAGTGGTACTTTTAAGGATGTGCTGAATTTATGAGACAAAATTCTTTAAGGGAAAAAGTATGTAAAGTCTAGTATTTTTATAATAATAAATTTCACGTGTAATATTTTTGTTCAATCTTCGGTTAATGTGTTTAGAGTTAACCCATTTTGTCGCATAGTGGCAAGTGTGAATTTTTGATGAAATGGTCAAATCGATGAGTTTGGGTATCACCGCGTGGTAAAAAAATCATGGAATTTTGTAAGATAAATTTTAAGTTACCAGGGATTGGATTTTGGATAATGTTCTTATTTTCGCCGAATCAGAATTTAAAAATAGATTTATTTAATGTATATAATATATATTTTATTATTTATTATTTCATTAAATAAATTAAAAATTTTAATAAAAAAATAATGAGAGAGGAATGACGGTTTTCCTCATTCCCCACTTGGCCATCACACTTGAACAAGAAAGAGGAAGAGGGAGAAAACCCAAATTGTGTAAAAGAATTTCATGGGTAAGTCATCTCTCCTCTTCGTTTTCATGTTTATGGTTTTGGTTAAAACTTAAATTTAGATTCGAGCTTGGAAACTAGAATCCATGACTTATTACTACAATGTTTGGGTATATTTAAGATTTATACAGAAGTATTGGTCATTTGGAGGCAAGAGATGGTTGAAACAACACGTTTATATCATTAAAATTGTGTTAGAAGGTTGTCCTCAATTGACCATTGTTCATGTTCGGTTGATTGTGGGAATGGCCAAGGGCTTTGACAATTTCAGGCTGGTGCCTGGTGGTTTGCACGAAAGATGTGGTCGACTTGGTCCGGTTGACCATGAAGTGGGGTTGATGGCGCCTGCAGGCTGGTCGACCGTAGCTTGGATAGGTCAATGGCGCCTACTGGCTGGTTGACTGTAGGATGGACCAGTCAACTGCTACAGGCCCCTAGGGCACTGCATGATGCAATGTTTTTTTTTTTATATATATTATTGAGCTGTTTACACATTGGTTTGGCTTCCTACTACAGTATAGAACCAAACACCTATCCCTTGTGCATTATTGATGAGAATTCTTGACCTTTGACATGTTTTATCCTCAACGAGTTTGTGGATTACGAGCCGGTACCTAAGGTTGCTACTCTTTCTAGTAAGAGAAGAGATCATTGTTGAGGTTGAGATTTTATATTTTCTGCTATGCATTGTATCATATTTTCTAAACATTATTTTGCGGGTTTTCAGATATGAAAATTTGACAGGGATTGTTCAACAGTACATCAGTTTTTATATTATGTATGTATAGAAATTTTACACGTTTGATTTATCATACATGGTTTATCATTTATTATTTGCTGTACATATTGTGTGGACGAACCTCTTGATTCTTTGGATGATTTCAGTGTTAAAGTATCACAAAGCTATCCTAGTACGTCTTCTATTGCATGAAGATGTTTTGTTTACACATTGTGAAAATGGGTAATAGGGTAGTGATAATACGCTCTTTGGGTCTAGAATCCTTAAACCTAATAAGGGTGTGTTTGTTTATTTGTTAATATAGGTTGTGTAATGACCAAAAATTTTGTTAGACGTGCATGTTAAATCTATTGTGGAGGACTAACTTATATTGTTGATAATAGTATGATGCAATTAGTTTATGAATAAAGAATTTTATCGTGGAGGTCAAAGTTTGGTAATTTAGGATGAATGTTGGTATTATAGCTTGTTATATTATTGTTAAGATCAAACAATTAGATAGGAATAATTTTGGAAATTATGTTGGGATTTTGTGTTTTATTTTGGAGAATATTAGAAGGGAATTTATGGGTTATGTGGGATATTGCAATGTACTGGAAATAAGGGAATAGGAAGAGAAAATCTGCAGTAAAGAAGGCACCCCCGATCCCGTTTAGGCAGAATTCAGATGAATAGATATCAGGCGATTTTCCTAAACGTCTGCAAACCTCTCCTCATATGGAGGAGGCATTAACCTTTAGAACAAGACCAATGAATAGGGTTAGAGGGGGTATTTTTGGAAATTATGTTGGGATTATTGTGTGTTATTTTGGTGGATATTAGAAGGGGATTTATGGGATGTATGGATAATGGCACTATGCTCGAAATAGGAGTATAAGAAGAGGAAGTGCTGGGGAACTTGGAGAGAGGGAGAAGTAACTCCCATGGCAAGGTATTCTCCACAGAGAGAGAGAGACAGTCATACGAATAGTGGGATGACATCGTTGGGCATGGATGAGCAGGGATGTCGTCGTTTGACCTGCTAAACCGTTGGGCAAATGGAGGAGCATCCCAGTCTGTGGGAACGAACGAACCCGCGAACTGTTATTTTTCGCAGCTCCCTAACAGAGGGTATAAGAGGGGAAGATTTTATGAAGCATAAGGGAGTTCATAGTGGGTCGATTGAGGAAAAACTCTTCTTCCACGATGTTTAGAGGTAAGTACTGCTAAATGTTTTTTGGCCTCTAGGCCCTACAATGCAATGTGTAAGGCGGGTGTTGTTCTCTATTTTTTTGTTTACTGCATTGTTAGATATTGTTGAGGATTTTTACTCTTTTGAGATAGTTTCGTTCTTTATTTCAGTTGCTGCTTTATTGACACTGTCGAGGATTTTTGCCTTGCTGAATGAGTTTTTCTGTTCTTCATTTCAGTTACTATTTGCTGAACATTGTTGAGGATAATACTCTGTTAGGCAGATTTTGGTCTCTATATCACTTACTACCGTGATGGGCATTGTTGAGGATAGTACCTTGTTAGGCAGATTTTTGTTCACTATTTCAGCTACGGCTTTGATGGACATTGTTGAGCATTATACTTTGTTGATTGAGTTTTGTTCTTTATTTCGTGTTCAACTTTGATAGATATTGTGGAAGGTAGTGCTCTGTTGTTTGGGTTTTGTTCTCTATTTCTTTTAATGCTCTAATAGACATTGTATAGGACTTATGTTCTGAAGATTGAGTTTTGTTCTCTATTTCGTTACTGCCTGGATAATCATTGTTGAGGACTTATGCTCTATCAGTTGAGTTTATCTTTTATGCTGGCTGTATTTTTTTTTATGGATGATCCGAGGATATGTACTCTGTTGGAGGGGTTTGCTCTATGTCCTTTGCTTCTTTAAAAATGACCCAAAGACTTATTCCTGTTATTGTATCCTAGTTGATGCTCTATTTTATTTAAAGGCTTAAGAATATATAATATAAATGTGATCGTTCTATGCTCACAATTTATTGTTGGTGTTATCAAGAATGTGATGTTGTTTCCTATACTTGCCGTCATCATTCATGGACTTAATGAACCGAGTCTTTAAGGAGTACTTGGGTAAGTTCATCATTGTCTTCATTGATGACATTCTGATTTACTCACAAATGGAAGAGGAACATGAACAACACTTGAGACTCACCTTGTCAAGATCGAGGGAGCACTAGCTACATGCGAAGTTTTCTATGTGTGAGTTCTAGTTGAATAAGATTGCCTTCTTAGGGCATGTGGTGTCAAAGGAGGGCATATCGGTAGATCCGTCCAAAATGCAAGCGGTAATGGAGTGGCCATAACCAAAGAATGTGGGCGACATACGAAGCTTCCTCAGGTTGGCTGGGTATTACAGAAGGTTTATCGAGGGATTTTCCAAGATTGCAATTCCATTAATGCAGTTAACAAAGAAAGGAGTGAAATTCTAGTGGTCATATGAATGCGAAACTAGCTTTAGGGAGTTGAAGCATCAACTGACTTTGGCCCTGGTCTTATCTATTGCTACGGAGGAAGGAAAGTTTTGTGTTTATTGTGATGCATCCAAGATTGGCCTATATTGTATTTTGATGTAGGAGGGTAGAGTTATCGCTTATGCCTCAAAATTGGTACATTGAAAATATGAAGGCATTATTATCTAGACGAGCAACAATGTGAGGTTTTCACGGACCATAGAGCCTAAAGTACATATTCACGCAAAAAGAGTTGAACATGAGACAACGGCGTTGGCTAGAGTTCGTTAAGGACTATGATTGCAAAATTAAGTATCACCCTGAGAAAGCTAATGCTGTGGTGGATGCTTTGAGCAGAAAAATAGGATCAACTATAATACCCGACTTTTTATATCGGAATTTAATAAGGAAAATTAGAAAGTAATTAGGGGTATTTGGATTTATTCGATAATTATTGGGTTATTACCAAGAACGTATTCGTAAGATTATAATTTAAGGGTATAATTAGTTAAGAATTAAGATAGAATTAAGATTTATAAAGTGATTTAATTGACGATAAATAAAATGGAATTTAAAATAAAAGAAAAAGAAATTTAAGTAGAGAAGGGGGAAGAAACCTGTTCACACTGAACCGGTTTGGTTGATGCAAAAACAAATGGCCTACGACCATTTGTTCTGGTGAACCAAACCCAAAACGAGAAGAGAGAGAAGAGAGAATGAGGGAGACTTAGAGAGAGCGGTGATGTGGGGGAGAGGAGGCGAAGGCTCGGGCTTGGCCGCTGGAGCTCCTTTGCGGTGGTCGGCTCTGTCCGGTGGGAGTTTGGGTTGCTGTTGGCGTCGCGGGTTGCGGCAAAGTCGGGTCGGAAATTTGGCATCGTATCGTGATGTGCTGCGGCGCTCTGCAGATTTCTGGTGGCTGGCGCCAATGGAATGGCGACAGCGATGGGTTGGCAATGGCGATGAGGCAGCGGGCGTCATGAGGGATGGCGTCGGGAAGGCAGGGGAGGGGGACTGGCAGTCTGTTCCGTGGTTCGGTCCAAACCGGACTCTTCTTCTGACCCTGCTTTGATGGAAGCGACAACGTGGATGACAACATAGACATGCGTGGAATGGTGCTGATGTCAAGGTATGGCTTAAGGCATGGAATGCCTCTCGGGTGAGTTGAAATGCAGAGGAAAAGGCATGGCTTAGGGGAGGAAGTTCTCTGGATGTGGGCGAGTGTTCTGGAGAATCTGAGATTCAGAGAAGAGAAATGTGAGAGGTGATGAGCTGCTGTCGCTATGGTTATGGCCGAAAGGAAATAATGATGAAGAGAGTGAAGGAGCAGGTTTCTCTCGTGTGTGTTCTTGGTGAGGTATTCCTTCACCTTATTCTGATTTTTTATGGATGTTCTTGCTATGTTAATGGACGTGTTGTGTTTGGGAACATTCTCTATTGTCGAATGATGAATCCCTTGTTGTGATAGCCTTGGTTGATTCTGCATGACTAATTACAGATTATTGAACAATAATTTGATTTATGCTATTTTTGTGGGTTGGTTAGGATCAATGCTCTGTTATTGGGTTTGTACTCTGTGAACTCTCTCTCTATTGAACATCATGGATTATTTACTTGGTTTTGTGAAGGATAGTGTTGAGTTTTGGGAATGTATTCGGTTGGTTGGTTGGTTGTTCTACACCTTAGGAAATTGTTAATGAAAAATAAGAAATACGTATGCTCGCTGTTTCTTTGGAAAAAAGGAATGTTATTTTGTAAATGTAAAGTCTGTACTTTGGTTTTGTCACTGCCAACCGAATTACTGGTTAAGAATTTAAGATAAGCCGTTAAATTGGATTAGATTGATGAGTTTTTTATAATCTCTATGTGATTAGTATGAAGTTGTGAATGTGCTCTCTGCTGTTGATCGAGACAAGTTTATGAACTGTTAGTTATGTATGTTGGGATGATCTTTCTGCTGCCTTCTATTTGGACAAAAAGAATAATGAGCATGCTTTGTTGGTTGTTAAGTTTTGTTAATGGAAACTGTTATTCAACGTACGTGGATTATAGCATTTTGGTACGACATTAAATGGGAATAATATCATCCACTCTTAGGATACGTCAATTAGATACTAGGATGAGTTATGTTTCGTTTTAGACGTTAACGAGTTCCTAAAATGATTGTACAATTTAGAATACGAAAAGAGAATGAAAGTAATAAGTTACGATTATTAATGAATAAATGTTTTAATTGTGAAGGTATTGAAAAGACAAGAAAGGATAACGGCTACGTGCTAAACGTATTAACGCTTCGAGGTAAGAAATTGAGTAGAGTCATTGGCTAGTGGAGGCCCTAGACCATTAGCAGTGTCTTACTTTAATTATTTGTTTACGTTTCCACTATGTTACTTTATATATCATGCCTATACTAATCGCATGTTATTAGTTTAGTTTCTAAGCATGTTTTAGGAAGTTAGCATATGGTTATTGTTTTCTTTAATCTGTCAAGCATGCTTATATGTTATTGTTTCTCTTAAACCCATTTTAGGAAGTTAGCATATGGTTATTGTTTCCTTTAATTTGTCAAGCATGCCTATATGTTATTGTTTCTCTTAAACCCAAGCATGCTAATCGCTGTTTTAATTCACTGCTATATTTGTTCTCTTTATGTGCTTTCAATTACTGTTATTCATTAATATGTGTTGTTCAATTATTGCTATTTTTATACTGTATCGACATGCATCATGATAATAGAGGCAAGTAAGAAGTGCTACCTTTGGGGTGACACTCATATGCATTATGTGAGGAAAATGATAAAGAAAAGAATGAATGAAAGACAAGAAATAGGGAGTTAGGGGACAGACGGGTATTTGCGGATCTAATCAGGTAGACTGAACAGGTCTCCTCCCTAGTTGGGAACAGGACTAGCTACCATAGGTGGTTAGTATCTGATAGGCGACTCCCCCTCCATAGGGTTCCTCTAATCTTCCGCTCGACGTATGAGTAACGAATGTAATGAAAAATTTTGTTTGGGGCGGTACCCACTCCAAAAGAACTAAAGAGAGGCATAATCATATTGCATACCTCATTTCTTACTGGGCCTTGGGCTCACAGTTGCTAATGGTGTAGGTACACGCACGAGAAAATGATGAACAAATCAAGAAGCAGTTGATGAAGGATTTGCACGGGCGGAACTTGTGGCTGGTTAGGCTAAGGGAAGTAAAAGAGAAAAGTAATTGGTAATTAACACATAATTATTTGTTTAGTATTCCTTAAATGAATTTCTTATGCTTCCACTATGTTTTGATAAATGATTTTATAACTATGGTTTTCCACTGTTTAGAACGATTTTCATAATGAGTCTAAGGAAAGGGTTTTTAACGGTCTGACTTTTTAGGGAAGAACTTTGATTTAATTAAGAAGGTTTTAATAAAGATTAATGCATTTTTAAAAGGTTATAAAAACTGGGTTGTTACAGTTGGTATCAGAGCGAGTGTGTTTTAAAAATGGTTATGTAGCCGCCTGCCAGCACAAGCTTCGTCATGAAAATACCTCATCAACTGTAAGTACATTAATAGAATTATTTTAATTGTTTTCCTTAGTTAAGCATTTTAATTGTAACGGAAAAGATATTATGGTCAAAGAACGAATTGTAGAAAATGTTCTAACTGCAGATAAAAAGATAATTTATTTATGCTATAGAGTAGTTATGTATATGATAGAAGATAGATAATACTGCAACTGCTTGGGATTTTATGCATGATGTATGAAATATAGCTTTGGGGGAGTGTAAAAATAGGGGAGACTCTACCCAAATTTTTATAAATTGAAAAGAGAAGATAAGTAAATGGAAAATCCTGCATAAACTGGCCCAACTAAATAATGACACAAGGTTGCCTAAGTTACAAGGAACTAGATAGAGAATAGAATCGTTATGAGAAAGAAGAACATTAAGGATTAAAGAATATGCCGAATCAGGAGGATGATAGTCTTAACAATTGGAATGTTAGTCCTGAAACTAGGAGAGGTTATAAAAACAAAGGAATAAAAGAAAGATAAGAACAAAAATGTAGAAGATGAAAGATAAAACAAAAACAAAAGAGAAATTACGTACGTAATTTAATATGGAACTAGATGGTGCCGAGAAATAAATTAGGACAGTGGAGGACATGGTTACACATGCTAAGACAGGAGGTGTAGGTATAACAAAAGCAGAGAAGGGTAGCATGTGCCATGTCTATGCTGGTTAAGGACGTGAGACCTTGGTGGGATTCCATCTAGATAACCAAGGATGTGGCTGTAATGACTTAGACAGAATTCAAGAGATTCTCTATAACACATATTTCAATCACGATGGGTACGAAGGGATTGGTAATATTTACTTAGCTACAATAGGAAGTGTCGAGAACTTAGGACGTGACTGCGATGGCAAGGGCCTGGGCAATAGGTTGAGCTTCTCCAAGAATGAGTATAGAAACAAAGACGGAAATAGAAACTGAGACTGATATGGAAATAGATACAAAAACGGAACAGAAACAGAAATGGAAATGGAGATGGATACGGATACAGAAACAGAAACAGCGACGGAAACGGAAATGAAATTTCTAGAAATAAATTTCTAGGAATGAATATGGATACAGATAGGGATACGGAAACAAAAATAGAAACGGAAACGGAAACGGATACGGATACGGATACGGATACAGAAACGAGAATAGATACGGAAACAGAAACTGAAAGTGAAAGAGAAACAGAAATGGATACAGATACAGAAAGGGAAGCAAGATGGAATGCGTCCAACTCAGCTATGGAGCGGTGTAGTTCATAATTAGTTCATAACATAACAAACTTGGAAGGACAAATTGGATGGTGGAAAGCACGTTTGAGCCCACTAAAGTTGTGGAGTGAGAGAGAAAAGTTGCATGTGTTAGGCCTCAAGTCATGAGGTGCAATGGACCAGAGGGAAAGAACAGTAAAGGTGATGTTAGTTCAACGTCAGATAGTGAGTCAACTAGCAGTTAGAAGATTAAGGAGACCCTTCCTTGATTGTGAGTCACGTGGAATCAGTGATGAACTTCAAAAGACACGTTAATTTAAGAAGAAAATACTGCAACGTTGTGAGTTGAGTGGCGACGATGAAGTAACGTACTAAGTGGAAACATGGTTTTGAATAGACGAGGGTTACCATTCTGCACACGATGTTCCAGTTTTGACTTAGGGAACAGAAAAATTAGTTGTGTCAAAAGTGTTTTCTATTGGGAAAGATGCAAACAAAGATGAAGTTTGATGGTTGGATGTAGAAGTAATAGAACCCTTTTGAAGATTGGAGATATGTACAAGGTAAGAAGATGTTTGCATACTTCTGTGATAAGATAGTTAAGGACAAAGAAGTAATACACTGAGCAAATTTCGATGACAAAATTTATATAATGAGGGGGGAATATAATACCCTGACTTTTTATATCAGAATTTAATAAGGGTAATTAGAAAGTAATTAGGGGAATTTGGATTTATTGGATAATTATTGAGGTATTACCAAGAACGTATTCGTAAGATTATAATTTAAGAGGATAATTAGTTAAGAATTAAGATTTATAAAGTGATTTAATTGAGGATAAATAAAATGGAATTTAAAATAAAAGAAACAGAAATTTAATTAGGGAAGGGGGAAGAAACTGGTTCACGCTAAACCAGTTTGGCTGATGCAAAAACAAATGGCGTACGACCATTGTTCTGGCGAAGTGAACCCGAAACGCAAAGAGAGAGAAGAGAGAACGAGGGAGACGGAGAGATAGCGATGACGTGGGGGAGAAGAGGCGAAGGCTCGGGCTTGGCCACGGGAGCTCCTTCGACTGTAAGTGGCTTTAAATTGCATTGGTAATTTAAATTGTTATGTTAGTGTAGATTGTCTTGCGAGTTTAATTGCTTTGTTCTAATGCTTCATAGCATAAAAATCTCTGTAAACAATAATTTTAATACTCCTAATATAAAATAAAATAACATAAAATAAAATAATAATAATTATAAATAATAATAATAATACCACTTTTTGCATCATATGTCTAAATGCTTCCTAATATATATTCACGTAGGACAACTAGTTTAATGTTTTGAAACAAGTAATACAACACTATTGTATCCCCTGGTTTTGCTGGCAAGGGGAACCAAGGGATACATTCAAGTCAATAATGCTAGGGACAAAGAAGCTACCGGTTGTGAAAATGTTATTGGTCAAGAACCTATTGTTCCACAAGGTGACAGAAATGAAGTTCTTGGTTGCTTGACGGCTATTGTGGACTGTCAATTCCAGTTCATGGAACGCATTATGGAGAGGGAGAACGGAAATGGAAATCAATGTCAAGTGGTGGTTCACGAGGAAGCTGGTTGGGAGAGGTTTAGGAGACTTAAGCCTCCATGCTTCAATGGAAACATTACTGAAGCCATGGGAACTGAATAATGGATTCGGTCTCTAGAGGACATGTTTGAGTATACAAGGATTAGAGAGACTGAGAAAGTTTCATGTGCTGCGTACCTGCTGATTCAAGATGCGAGGTTCTGGTATGATACTGTTAAGACAACACAGGATGTCTGAGCTTTGACGTGGGACCAATTTAAGAAAATCTTTTACGAGAAGTATTTCAACCACACAATTTGATCAAAGAAATTGGTAGAATTTGTCTAGTTGTGCCAAACTTGAGCTGCATCTGAGTATGTAAGGAAGTTTGACGCGCTCTCTCAATTTGCGTCACACCTAGTGGTAAACAATGAGCATAAGGTCTATCAGTTCGTTCAATTTGACGATGCCAAAATGATGGTGGCTAAACAGTGGGAAGTGAATCAGAGGTTCTGGAAGAATGCTCTAAACCAGCAACAGAAGAGTGGACCAATGGTAAACAAAGGGTAAATAGGCCTTCAGAGTATGAAGTACAACAAATAAAGGACAAGCGCCCTATGAATGAGGCAGTTACTACCCCATCTAATGTGAGGACCTATCAACCAAATCAATATCCGAAGTGCAAAAAGAATCACTTTGGAGAATGTAGAGTGGGTATTGGACGATGTTTTAAGTGTGGGGAGCCTGAGCATATTGCAAAATTTTGCTCAACTAGAATCAGTGGATCTGGAGGAGTGGTACCAAGGGTCTTTTCTCTGTATGGTGATGAAGGCCAATATGACGAGGAGGTGGGGGAAGATCAGCCTTCTATGGTGTCAGGTACACCTTATTATTGAAGTAGTTGCTTAAAGTTCTTTGGAATGTATGAGTAGCTCGTAATGTTATTGCAATTCAATCATGTTAGATACAATTTATGTTAATGATATAGCTGTATATGTTTTATTCGATTCTAGAGCTACTCATTGCTTCATTGCAAAGAAATTTAGTGCAAAAATAAATTGTTTCCCTGAACTAGAAAAGAGTAACTATAGAGTATTCTTACCCTCTAGTGAATGCTTGATTACCGACGGAATCTTAATGGCGTATGCCATATAAATAAACAATCATATTTTCTATGCTGACTTGATTGTCATGGACATGAAGGGTTATGATGTTATTCTGGGTATTAATTGGTTATCCCAGCATCAAGCAATGATAAATTGTAGAAAGAGAGAAATATGTTTTCTCTTCCCTGATGGCGAGCAACACACATTTCATAGGGTCAAGGAAAAAGGTAGACTGGGTGTAATCTCTGCACTTAAGGCAGATCAATTAATGAGGAATGGAGGTGAAGGGTTCCTCATTAATGTAATGGACACGACAGTGGTATCAAAGACAAAGCTGGAAGAAATTTTCATCGTTCAACATTTTTTAGAAGCTTTTTTGGACAATCTTCTGAGATTGCCTCTGGATAGAGAAATCAAGTTTGTGATCGATCTGCATCCTGGAATAGAACCTATTTCTAAGTTCCCATATAACGACAGGTTAAGGGAATCTTCTGAGTGGCCTTGGTAGAGTTAAGAGAATTAAAAATCAAAATCAAGGAGTTAATTAACGACTGGTTTATTTGTCCCAGGTTTTCATCTTGAGGAGCCCCAATCGTATTTGTGAAGAAGAATGATGGATCGATGAGGATGTGTATCAACTACCGTGAACTAAATAAAGTAACACTTAAGAATCGATATCCTTTACCTAGAATAAATGATTTGTTCGATTAGTTATGAGGAGCTTGTGTCTTTTCAAAAATTGACCTCTGATCCATATATTAGCAGTTGAAAGTTAAACCTGATGATATTCCCAAGACAACATTCAGAACACAATATGGATACTATGAGTTCCTGGTAATGTCGTTTGTCTTAACCAATGCTTCAGTGGCATTTATGGACCTAATGAATCGGATCTTTAGGGAGTATTTAGATAAATTCATCATTGTTTTTATCGATGATATCCTAATTTATTCATGCTTAGAAGAGAAACACGGAACACTTGAGAATTTCTCTATCTGTGCTAGCGAAGCATAAATTATATGTGAAGTTCTAAGTGTGAATTCTAGCTAAACAAAGTAAGTTTCTCGGCCATGTAATGTCCAATGAAGGTATTGAAGTGGACCCAGCAAAGATCCAAACGGTGGTTGATTGGTCACAACCAAAGAATGTGGGAGAAGTAAGAAGATTTCTTGGATTGGCTGGATACCATAGGCGGTTTATAATTGGGTTTTACAAAATTGCATTGCCACTGACTGTCTTAATGAAGAAGAATGCGCAGTTTTGATGGACAAATGACTGCGAAGAGAGTTTTGAAGAGTTGAAATGTCATTTAACTTCAGCTCCTGTTTTGACCTTGCATGTTGAAGATGACAACTTCTGTATCTAGTATGATACCTCCAGAAGCGGATTAGGCATTGTACTTATGTAGAATGGGAAAGTAATTGCTTATGCATCGAGGCAGTTAACTCCGTATGAGGCAAATTATCCCACCCATGATATGAAACTTACCGCAGTGGTGTTTGCACTGAAAATATGGAGACACTATTTGTATGGACAGCGATGCGAAATTTTTATGGATCATAAGAGTTTAAAGTACATCTTCACTCAAAAGGAGTTGAACATGAGGTAGCGGCGGTTGTTAGAGTTTGTGAAGGATTATGACTGTGAAATTAAATATCATCTTGGAAAGGCAAATATAGTAGCTGACGCTTTTAGTAGAAAAGTAGCAATTATGTGCATTCTATGCGAAGAAATGCCTGTAAGACTTCGCAAGGATATTCAAGAATTGGATGTATAGATGGTTCCTACGTAGTTAACCGCTCTTTTATCAACATTGACATAAAAGCCTACGATAGTGAAAAGGATTAAAGAGGCTCAATTAGAAGATAAGAAGAGCAAAGATTTTAAACTGAACCTAACTCTTGAGAAATACCAGTACCACTCCATGTCCAATGATGGAATTATGAAATTTAAGAATAGATTGTATGTACCGAGTAGGTCAGAATTACAATTAACAATCTTAAGAGAAGCTCATTCTTCAAGTTTTTCTATCCACCTTGGATGCGACAAGATGTATAAGGACCTTAAATTGCATTACTACTGGCTGGTAATGAAATTTGAAATTGCACAATATGTAGCATTGTGTCATGTATGCCAACGAGTGAAAGCGGAACATCAAAGACAAGGAGGAATGTTGCAACCAATGCTTATACCCGAATGGAAATGGGAACGGACGATTCAAATATTGGAGGATATGTTGAGAGCTTGTGTGTTAGAGTTTTAGATTGGATGGAGAAGGATGCTACTATTAGTGGAATTTGCCTATAACAATAACTTTCAAGCTACGATAGGAATGACATCTTATGAGGCTTTGAATGACAGAAAGTGTAGATATTTTTTACATTGGGATGAGGTTGGAGAAGCTAAATTTTATGAGCTAGATATGATACGGCAAACCTTTGAATTAGTTGCGATTATTTGTCAAAGGATGTTGGCAGCTCAAGTTGCCAGAAAAGTTATGCGGATCTTCGTCGAAGGGAGCTGGAATTTGATGAAAGGGATTTGGTGTTCCTTAAAATATCGCCCCTAAAAGGAGTTGTACGGTTTGGGAAGAAAGGAAAGTTAAGTCCACGGTACATTGGTCCGTTTCCAATTACGAAAAGAGCAGGTAAAATGGCGTATCAGTTACTATTACCAGCTGCTATGGAAGGAGTTCATAACGTGTTTCATGTGTCAATGTTAAAAAAGTGCCAGGGAAATTTAGTTCAAGCGGAACCTGAGGAACATATTGTAGTTCAACTGAACTTAAGTTACCAAGAAAGACCAGTTCGGATTCTGGATTCGAGGATTAAGGAACTACGACGAAAAAGAATTCTTGTAACGACCCAGTTTTTCTTGAAATTGCGTGAAATTTAAAACTTTTCTTTTGCGAGAACAGTGGAAGACTTTTTATAAAATCCGTTAAAGACAATAAATAAAGTTTGGGAAAACTTCTTTTAGAAAACACCGCGAAAGAACTTTTGAAACAAAAACTTTAAGAATATAATAAATATAATTCTTTCCTTTTTCTATTTAAATATTTTACGAACTATACCGACTATTACGAATAAATTGGATAATTATAAAATTAATAACGATAAATTAATGAAAAATCATTAAGTGGTAATTAAATTATTAAATAATAAACGAAAAATAACGGTATCAAAGTTGGGATTCATCATTGATATATAAATATTAATATATAAATATTAATTATTTTGAAGGTATTAATAGGAGAAGAATAAAGTGCTAAACGCGTTACAGTCGCAGGTAAGTGATACATATGTGCTTTGGTCTTTGGATCCTACATCGGAAGAATCAGGGTTGTATGCTAACTGTTTATTAGAAATAGGCTCTTTTAAGTTATAGATTTAATATTGTAAAGTTATGCTTTAAGGATTATAGGATTTGATAGAAATTATGTTCGAGGATTGTATTAATGCTTGTTGCATGTTTATTAGATATAAGTTCTTTTAATAATATGTTTATTAGTTTGGAGTTCAAGATAATAATAATGAAATTAAGCATGTTTTGAGGCCTATCTAAAGAAGATAGATACTGTATGCATTCACGAGCATAATGCATCATGGTTTTGACAAAAATGGTTTTTCATGCATGGTTTTGAAAAGGAAACAGAAATAGAACGTAAATGAATTAAACAGAACAAAGTTAATAAGATGATATGAGATGTGAGCTGTTAGTTGGTTCTCGATTGATGTCGAGGCTGATCGAAGCAATGGTGTATGTGAGGCCATTTAAGCGTTGACGGGCACGGTCGCTAGTGCGCTACGATTTATGTCGGAGCCGATTGTTGTGCGTTACAACTGCGACAAGAGCTTTCGGTTGATGCTGGAGCTGCTTATATTGGGTTGTGGGGTCGCTGTGTATTGATGTATACAATAGTTAACATGCGGTTTGGTCAATACCGAGCCTTTATCATATAGTGGGTTACCGATTGATGTCGGGACAGGGTGCATTGACCAAAGCCACGATGTAGGAGAGGTCGGTTAAGCGTCGATGTGCATGGCCGCTAATGCGATACAATTGATGTCAGAGCCAATTGTTGTGCGTTGATGTATACAACCGCTAGCAGAGCTTTTGGTCGATGCCGGAGCTGCTATACTGGGTGAGTGGGGTTGCTGTGTATTGACGTACAAAGTGGTTATCAAGCGGTTTGATTGATGTCAAGCCTTTATCACATAGTCGGTTGTCGATTGTTATCGGGACCGGGTGTATTGATGTGCACAGTTATGGACATTATGGGTCGGAGTGGCCTGCGTGGCCCAGGTAATACAGAAACAATAAAATGAAAACAGAAAACAAAAACAGAAACTGCATATGGATTTCAAAAGCTGCATGACACGTGCATTGTATAGTTTATTTTATATCACTTACTGAGCATTAGGCTCATTAGTTTAAGTCTTGTTGATATAGGTATGGAAGGAAGCAGGTTATGGAGTATTTGATGAAGGATTTGTACACGCGGATCTTGTTGCTGGCTAGGCTAAAGGATTAAAGAAAAGAAAGAGTTTGTAAAGAGTTTATAAAGTATTTAAATGGAAAAAGGAAAGAATTGTATTTATTATATGCTTAAAGTTTTTTTTTAAAAGTTCTTTCGCTGTGTTTTATAAAAGAAGTTTTCCCAAACTTTATTTATTGCCTTTAACGGATTTCATAAAAAGTCTTTCGCTGTTCTCGCAAAAAGAAAAGTTTTAAATTTCACGCGATTTCAAAGGTAAGAAAACCGGGTTGTTACAATTCCACTTGTTAAGGTCTTATGCCAGAATCATTCAAGTGAGGAGGCTACTTGGGAGTGAAAGGAAGACATGGAAGCTAAGTACCTAGAATTATTTCTGTAGCTAAAATTTTGAGGGCAAAATTTAAATAAGGAGGGGAGTATGTAATGCCCCTGGTATTCAGCTATGTGTAAATCTTGAATTAAGTAAAAAGTAATATTTTGGTCATTGTGAAACTGTTATACTATATAGTTGATATTATTATGAATGATAATGTTTTAATACCTTGA
Source organism: Begonia loranthoides (assembly GCA_022433065.1). NCBI lineage: Eukaryota > Viridiplantae > Streptophyta > Magnoliopsida > Cucurbitales > Begoniaceae > Begonia > Begonia loranthoides. The sequence goes on from CM039485.1 coordinate 22,868,707, forward strand.
AGTGTATTGTATTTATAGAGATGTGTTTATTTATAATTATTAGAAAAATAAGGATTAATATAGGCTGCGGTCGAATGATTTATGTGATGAATTGATGGTCGGGTTTGGTGGTTGATCGTCAATCGGGCATCGATCAACCGATAAAATAAAGAAAGGAATTAGCGGTTGATCGATTAAAATGGCGGTCGATCATGGATGAGGAATCGATCGACCGGTGCACTGACTATCCATCTGGAAATGTATAATCGATGAGTGAAGGCTTGAAGAGTCCCTGGAGATCAAAGCATCGTGTCTCCTAGACATCTTCTATGTGTTCTAGAGTGTATTTAGAGGGTCCATTGGGAAAATGAGAGGGTAATGATTGTCTAAGTTCTTTCGAAACTCTTTGGTTTTCCTACTTCTATGATTCTGAGAGAATTTGTTCGTCTGCGAGGAGATTCTTGGTTGGTTGAAGTAATGCTTAACAAGAAAAAAGGTATTGATTGTGATCCAAGTGAAGGGAACGTGGAAGAAGTGTAATGCGATGCAAGCTTGTGTTACCATGTGCGAATCTACCTCGGGGTTATGGCTCATGAAAGAATAAAAGTTGTTATAAATTGTGTAAAGACTCTATGTTATGGTTTTCAAATGTTTTAAATGATGTTGTTTTTCAAAAATAGTATAATGTTTTAATTATTCCACATATATTTACTCATATGCTTTCCTTTAAGTATTTTCAAATGGGTTTTTATATGATAAAATTTTATAGAAATGTGAAATGGACGTATGGAAATGTAAAACAGAAATGGGATGTTACAGTCAGCTCACTTTCTACCAATTAAAAAGTCCTATTCCATGACCCAGTATGCGGAGTTGTATGTTCAAGAGATTGTCTGATTACATGGTGTTCCTGTTTTGATTGTGTCAGATAGGGATCCTAAGTTTACATCGACATTATAGAAAGGTTTACATATAACCATGGGTAGTAAATTGACGTTCAACATGACATTTCATCCCCAAATAGACAGACAGTCGGAGAGGACAATTTAGGTGCTAGAGAATATGTTGTGAGCCTGTGTACTTGATTTCCAGGGTAGTTGGATTAAAATGCTTCCATTAATGGAGTTTGCATACAACAATATTTATTAGTCCACCATTCAGATGGCCCCCGTATGAAGCTCTGTATGAGAGGAAGTGTAGGTCAATGCTATACTGGGATGAAGTTGGTGAAGCAAAGTTACTCGGTCCAAAGATTATCCAGCAAATCGCTGAGGCGGTGTCGGTGATAAAACAAAGAATGCTAGTAGCCCAAAGCCACCAAAAGAGTTATGCTGACCGAAGTTGCAGAGAGCTAGAATTTAATGTGAGTGATCAAGTCATTTTGAAATTTTCTCCATTTAAAGGAGTGATGAGGTTCGGGTAAAGAAGGAAATTGAGTCCAAGGTTCGTTGGACCCTACCTAGTGATGGAAAGAATTGGGGCCATGGCGTACAAATTGGAATTGCCGATTGTATTGGAGGGGATTAACGATGTCTTTCATGTGTCGATGCTAAAGAAGTGCATGGGGAATCCATCTGAAGTGATTGTGCAAGAAGACATTGTGGTTCCACCGATATTAAATTATGAGGAACATCTAGTTCAAATCTTAGATTCGGCTGTAAAAATGCTTAGAAATAAGTAAATCCCATTAGTGAAGGTGCTATGGAGGAGTCATGGGAGAGAGAAGACGAGATGAAAACTAAATACCCTGGATTATTTGTGTAATGAAATTTTGAGGACAAAATTTTAAATTACAAGGGAAGGGTTGTAATGACCAAAAATTTTATTAGACGTGCATGTTAAATTATTGAGGAGGAATAACTTATATTGTTGATAATAGTATAATGCAATTAGTTTATGAATGAAGAATTTTATCGTGGAGGTCAAAGTTTGGTAATTTAGGATGAATCTTGGTATTATAGCTTATTATAATATTGTTGAGATTGAACAATCGGATAGGAATATTTTTGGAAATTATGTTGGGATTCTGTCTTTTATTTTGGTGAATATTAGAAGGGAATTTATTGGATATGTGAGTTGTTGGTAATGTGCTGGAAATAGGGGAATGGGAAGAGAAATATTGAGGGGTTAGAGGGGGTATTTTTAGAAATTATGTTGGGATTATTGTGTTTTATTTTGGTCGATATTAGAAGGGGATTTATGGGATATGTGGATAATGGCACTTTGCTAGAAATAGGAGAATAAGAAGAAGAAGTGCTAGGGGAATTGGAGAGAGGGAGAAGCGACTCTTGTGGCAAAGCATTCTCCACACGGAGAGAGAGACGCGTTCATGCGAATAGTGGGACGACGTCGATGGGTGCAGAGGAGCGGGGACATCATCGTTTTACCTACTGAACTGCGGGGAGAATGGAGGAGCGTCCCAGACCATGGAACAAACGAACTCGCGAACTGTGATTTTTCACAACGCCCTAACAGAGGGTACAAGAGGAGAAGCTTTTACAAAGCACAAGGGGTTCATAGCGGGTTGAGTGAGGAAAAAATCTTCTTCCAAGACATTTAGAGGTAAGTACCGTTGAATGCTTTTTGGCCTCCCAGCCCTACAATGCAAGGTGTTAGGCGGGTGTTGTTCTCTATTTTTTTCATCTACTACATTGTTAGATATTGTTGAGGATTTTTGCTCTGTTGAGATAGTTTCATTCTTCATTTCAGTTGCAGCTTGATAGACACTGTTGAGGATTTTTGCCCTGCTGAATGAGTTTTTCTATTCTTCATTTTAGTTACTATTTGATAAACATTGTTGAGGATAGTACTCTGTTAGGTGGATTTTTTTTTCTCTATATCGCTTACTGCCTTGATAGACATTATTGAGGAAGTACCCTGTTAGGCGAATTTTTGTTCACTATTTCAGTAACAGCTTTGATGGACATTGTTGAGGATTATACTTTGTTGATTGAGTTTTGTTCTTTATTTCGTGTGCTGCTTTGATTGATATTGTGGAAGATAATGCTCTATTGTTTGGGATTTGTTCTTTATTCTGTTTACTGCTCTAATAGACATTGTAGAGGACTTATGTTCTAAAGATTGGGTTTCGTTCTCTATTTCATTACTGCCTGGATAATCATTGTTGAGGACTTTTGCTCTATCAGTTAGATTTATATTTTTTGCTTGCTGTATTTTTTTTTTATGGATGATTTGAGGATATGTACTCTATTGGAGGGGTGTGCTCTATGTCCTCTGCTTCTTTAAAAATGACCAAAAGACTTGTTTTTGTTATTGTATCCTAGTTGATGCTCTATTTTATTTAAAGGCTTGAGAATATATAATATGAATGTGATGGTTCTATGCTCAATGTTTACTGTAGGTGTTATCGACATAATGTGGATTAGGATTTACACTGTGGGTATACTGTTATGTTCCCTGCACCTATGATGATGAGACTTGGTTTTATAATTCATATGTAATGATGTTCTGCCATTTGAGAACCTTGATATTGTCTGGCTTTGACTATGGAGGTGGTTTTTTTTTTTTTATAAATACTTTATGGTTGTGTTCATGATGGAAAAAGTCATTGAAGATTTGTTGTTGATGTGTTTTGATATTTGCTTATGATGTGGAAATGTTCATGTTGCATTATGATGTATGTTCATGCAGTCTGCATTTAAGAAAGATAAAATGAGGATGAAATATATATAAAGGGTGACTGAGGACAGGTTGCCCCAAAAAGGGTGTGGTAGTGGGACATTAGCCCGTTAGCTTGTTCTCAGAGCAACCCAAGACTGACAGGCCAAAGGGTCACCTAGGTCGCTGTGCATTAAATTGCACAGTAGTTAATAGAGAACTTTCAAAAAGGGTGGAGAAAAGTAGTGTGTGCTCTACTGTCGGGCCTACTCATAATCGAAAGGTAAAGGAAAGATGAAAAATGAGTAAGAAAAAGGAAAGATGAAATAATGTCATGAAACGTTGAGTTCACGGTCACATACATTACTTGCTAAGTCTTAGACTTATAAATGATCCTTGCATTGTAGATGAGGAAGAGGCGGTGGCATTTACCTTGGATGAAGTACATGTGGAGAAAGCTCACCCATGAAGGGGACTTGGCAGTTGTTGGTCACTTTCCAAGGTTTATAGTTGGGTATGATGCACCAGCAGCAGGGGATTAGAATATAAACTGTAAATATGTTGAAGAAGTGAAGAACAAATGGTTGAAGAAATACGATGAATTGTTGAATTGTGTTGATCAACCAAAGATAGCTGTTTTCAGGCGCGGCGGTTGACCTTTGGAAATAACACGGTGGAGATCGACCGATTCTTAGAGGGGTCAGATCAACCTGTGTTGGCGATTCAGGAAAGGGTAAACTGCAAAAACGGTAGTGGCGACTGATGAAGAGTTTGGTCGAGCTGATCGACGGGTTACTTAGTTTCCTTATTTTGGCTGCAACTCAATTTTTGAAAGTCTAATTTTAGAAGCTTGTAACTCCTTGGTTTTAGAAGCTTTTAAGTTGAAATTTGGATCATGCTTACTTGGATGAATAATGAAAAGATCCCTTAAAAAATATTAGGAATATGCACCATGGATTTGGAAATATGTTTGATAGAAAATAGGTCACTAGAAATAGAAGTAATTGTGATGATTGCTCCCGTATGGATGATTTGTCGATGAAGTGACTCTTGATGGTTGGACACCATTTCATACAACCTTTCTCTAAGGAGTAGGGCTGCGGATGCCAATAAGAGAACTCACTCAACTCCAAGTGAGCCCAATCTTGTGATATTACTCACACAAGGATACTTTGGATATAACTCATCAAAATGTTTGAAAAAGGAATCACTCCAATTTCGAAAATAAGCTAAAGCTTTTCTATTATCAAATTCCACTCCCTTAAACATGTACATAAGGTAGCTTTAAATAGCCAATTATAGACTATAAAATAATAGTAAACTAATTAAGCAACAATAACCCTAAATCAGCTCATAGTATAAGTTGTCGTATTTTCTACTAGGTTAATTAACTTAAAGAATATTTAATTAATATCTTTCTTTCTTCTTCTCCAAGCCTAGATGTATTTGGCAATTAATCCATGCTAGTACTCGGCCACTGGGGATTGGTGGTGGTGAGGGTGGAGCATACTTTTTCCTTAATAATTGCTTCATCTCAGACCATGTTCGGATGTCTCCGTCTCCGTCTTCTTTTCAGTAGGTAATCAATTTGTTCCACCATCTTGAAGCTTTCCCATTAAGCTTCAAAGAAGCAAACCTTACCTTAGCCTTTTCCGAAAAGTAGGATTGTTGCCAAAAATTTTTAACTTCGTTTTCCCAATCCAAATAATTTTCTGTAAACCTGAATAGCTAAAAGTAAGCACATATGCTTGCAAATCCTCCAGGCTTGTAAGGGTTCCCCATGTCATCATGAAGATAAAAAAAGAACCAATTAAAATGAGTCATTTTAGCTTTGATACCAAATGATGCACCAGCGGAAGGGGATTAGAATATAACCTGAAATATTGTTGTTGAAGTGTTGATGCAATAGGTTGAAGAAGTGTAGAATAAGGTTGAGTGTTTGATCAACTGAAGGTGGCTGTCTTCAGGTGCGGCGGTCGATCAAAGGTAGGCGGAGATCGACTAGAGGATCGACTGGAAAAAGGGAAGAGGTGATTGATGAAGGAATCAGTCGAGTAGAAGGCTGACCTCAAAATGGTCAATGGCGAACATGAAGGAATCGGTAGAGCTGGCAATCAAGCTGGTTAATTGGTTCCCCTATTATCTTATTTTGCTGCAAATTCACTTTTGGAAAGTCAAACTTTAGAAGCTTGCAACTCCTTCGTTTTAGAAGCTTTTGAGCTGGAATTTTGACCACATCTCCTTGGATGAACAAGGAACGAACTCCTTCAAGAACATTGGGAAAAACCTTCAAGAATTAGGAAAGATGCTTGAAAAAATCCAAGTGCTCGAAAATAGAAAGTAACATAGCTTGCATCTCCCTTTTTGATTACTTTGCAGATGGAATGCCTCTTGATGGTTGGACACCACTTCACAAAATCTTTCCCCAAGGAGTAGGGGTCCGCGATGCCAATAAGAGAACTCACTCAACTCCAAGTGAGCCCAATTTTGTGATACAACTCACACATGGATTATAACGACCCAGATTCTTATTTGTCTTAAAAAAAATACGTTAAGACTTTAAGATTTTACTAAACGATTAAAAACATTACTTAGAAACCTTTCAACGTTAAAAAAAGGAAATCAGAGTGCCAAAATCTAATCATTACCAACTTACTAGAATAGTCACTTAAATAGGAAAAAAAAACTATGATTCATAAATTTAGTGGAAACGTAATTTAAAACATTTCTTAAAGCATTAATTTAAAATTCAAGGTTTGAGCTTTCAAAATGAAGTCTACATAATGTCTCAAATAAATACTCGAATAAAGTTTAAAAAGAGTAATTTAATGTTTGTAAAACAACCTGACGTTAGCCCTTACAAAATTACTCTTTTCTTTCTCACTTGATGTCGTACTACTACTCGAGACGTGTCTCCTCTGGATATGCCACAGGCTCCACTGGTAAGGTCTCCTCTGTTCCTGGTAAGATCACTTCATTACCTACACTACAAGTAAGGACATGAGCTTTCGCCTAGGAAGGAAATGAGGTAATACAAATGCTTATGACTCTCTTTAGCTTGACTTGGAATGAGGGCCACCCAGACCAATCTTTTCCTACGTATTTTGTTCGTTACTTGTACATCGAGCTGGAGATTGGGAGAATCCGTGGTGGGAGAGTAGATCTTTGTCGGCTTCAGCCACCTAGGGTAAACAATCTTGCAATCCCGACAAGGGAAAGGTAACGTCTCTCTAATTCCTATCTACCTGACTGATCTGTAGTTATGCCCCCATTCTCCAACTCCCTTCGTTCTTCTTTAACTTCTTTTTCCTCACTTAGGTCGTATGGGTACCACCCCGAGGTAGCACCCCCTAATTGTTTCTATTAACATGAATGCATGGGGACACTTCTAGTAAGTATCACATACATGGAAAGTAAATGACAATACTTTAGAGAATTTACGATCAACAATAAAGAAGCAGAATGAAACACGTAAGAGAAAAGAAGATGTATCTACACATTTATACAAGACATCTGTAAAAGGAAACACACGATATTCGTCAGTCGAACAGTCTACTATAGAACGTGTTTTCATAAGGTAAATGAAATGACATTTATGTATAACAATGACGTAGGAGTAAATCATACCCTTAACATCTAAAAAAATGGATAATAGAGCATGCTTTTATGATAGGAAAAATAACATCGGCATATAACAAGGGAATCGAAATCTTCATGCTCAATAAAACGACTAATAGAACATGCTTTTATACAAGGAAAATAGTAGAGCAAGTAGGATCCAATTAAAACAGCAAAATATACTTGGTAACCACTAATGTACAGCAGCAAGGTATTGCAAATGTCCGCAGAGAAATATCGAGAACAGAACAAAATCATGCTTTTATTCGATTATTTAGCGGTAAAATACAAACATCTAAACATGCTTTTAATCGAATATAACAGTGGAAAATACGAACATTTGAGCATGCTTCCAATCGAATATAACAGCAGGAAATACGAACTACTAAGCATGCTTCTAATCGAATATAACAGTAGAAAATACGAACATCTGAGCATGCTTCCAATCGAATATAACAGCAGGAAATACGAACAACTAAGTATGCTTCTAATCGAATATAACAGCAGAAAATATGAACAACTAAGCATGATTCTAATCGAATATAACAACAGCAATTATAGGCTTATTAACGACTAAATCAACAGCAACTATATACGAACAGAACCGTGAAAATACTCGAAAAGAACAGTGAAAATACTCCAACAGAACAGTGAAGATCATGCTTATTAACGGCTAAAAGAAATCTCCGATATTATTATTAACTTCGGACAGCGAGAACATGTTTCTTGAATAGTAATAATGGCAACGAGAACTAAACAAATTAGAATAGCAATAGCATGCTTCTTATATGGTACTAATGACGGCGAGAATGCAACTATTTAGCACAATGATAACGTGCTTCCCATACTATAATGACGATAGCGAGAACGAAACAACAAAATCGTGCTTTGAATTTCATTATAAAAATAGCGAAACATTGAAGCGGAGGCAGCAAAACATGGCTATAAGTCAACAAATACAGCAACATACAATCACTGGTTAAGAGCAAATCGTACGTGTTTCTAAATATTGGAAGCAAATCTGAACTAAGACAGCCAAATAAATGAGGCAAGCATACTTCAATCTTTGACAGGGGCCATTAAATGGGACAACAAGTAAAACATGAGCGTGTTATATAAAAATCTGATAGATAAGAAACAACAGAACACGCTTATTACAGAATAGAATACTTTTGCAAGAAACACGCAAGAGGCGATATAACTCCAGTTTCGAAAATAACAAACAAGTGATCTATTAGAACCCAAGCTGTAACGACTTGGATTTTCTTAAAGCAATTAAAATGCGTAAAAATTTAAAATTTCCTTTTTAAAAAAATCAGAGTGCATAAATCCGAATCGGTACTAACTCTTTCTTAAAACTCATCATGAAACCAACTTATTAATTATGCGGAAGCGTTAAAAATAATCATTTGAAAATCAAGGCGGAAGCGTAAGAAATCTTTTAAAGGAATTACTACGCGATTCAAACATTTCTTCTATCAATTAATGATCTATTACTTCATTGATTCATAATCTTTTTCTTTCATTTGTTTCATAGCCGTTAACTTACGTTTGTCTTTGCCTTGCCAGTCCGAATCCTGTGCGTACGAAAACATCCATCTCTGCGTCATTATGCGTTTCTCATCTTCTTCTCATTCGTTTATTATCTGTTCGTCATTGTACCTACACCACAAGTAAGGACGTGAGCTTATGCTCATTAAGGAGAGGGGAAAAACAATTATGCATTTCTCTCTTTAGGTCTTGTTGGAATGGGGCCACCAATCCAACTTCTTTCATTACATTCTTGTTCTTTGTTCTTCTTTAAACTCGTACATCGAGCTTGGAGATTGGAGGTTTTCCTTTGAGATGGCATAGCTGTACGGAAACTAACCCCCTGTGGGCTACTAGTCCCTTTCCCATCTTGGCAGGGGTGTATCCTAGTAGCTAGGCTAGATTCTGACTACCCATCTACTCGAACTCCCTAGTTCCAGCATATACCCACCTTTTTGGGTTTGTTCTTTCTATCCTGGCATATACCTGCCTTTTTGGGTTCTTTTCTATTCCAGCATATACCCGCCTTTTTGGGTTCTTTTCTATTCCGGCATATACCCGCCTTTTTGGGTTCATTCTTTTCATAGTCTTTTCGTTTTCCTCACTTATGCATGTGGGTACCTCCCCGGAAGTTACCCCCTACTTGGTTTCTATTATCATGGACTCGATCTATTTTTCCTGGCAAACAAATCACATATGAGAAATAGCATACTTTAATGAAAAAGGAACAACATATTGAAGTAAACATACTATACTTGAATTTGCGCATATTAAGAATTACAATAATTGAAATGACATGAATACAATAAGACAATAAAGTAACGTGCGACACATATCATTAACTACACATGTTCATCGAAAGCTAGTCTAAACAAACATGCTTGAGAGTCAATAATTGAATAGGCATGCTAAATGAATCTAAGAAGATTCTTAATTCGAATAAAGACATAAGAGTTACAAGTTAAGTTCATTATTCATTAACTAGTTTGAAATCCTTATGTAAAGAAAGCAGTGGAGACCAGAAACAACTTACAATATTCATGCGTAACTTTTTCATTCACTTGTTTAGTTAACTAAACCTTTCCTTTTGTTTGTTTAGTTAACTAAACCCTTTTTCCTTCGTTTGTTCCATTAACCACTTATATCGTCGTATTCACATCATCGTAGTTCACATTTCATTTATGCTCTATTCTTAATTTAATCCACAAGACACAACTATCTCAAAACATGCTTCTATATGCTTCTTAATACCTAACTAGAACTGATCATGTTTGCACATACTTTTTCATAACTGAAAAGAACAAAACTTCCAAATAGACTTACGACAAGAAACGGATAACTATAAACATTACCGAAACCAACCACGAGAACAACTCACACACACTTTACTTGGGTGTAGGGCTCAAGGCCAAGACAACCCAATCCTTACCTCAAACTTTAGCGCGCGTCGATGTTTAACCGTTATCTTTTTCTTCTCCTTTCGATACCTTCACAAATTAGTAACACTTGTCATAAATCTAGTAAATTAATCAACTTATGAAACTTTTTCGTCGTTTAATAGAGTTTCCTAAACAAAGCCACTTTCTTAATTACAACTCCGTTTAATAAATTAACCTCAATTGATAACGTCTAGAATTGAGTTTAATACGTAGCAAAAACAAACATGATTTCACCCATGAATTGTAGACCTGTAAATCAAAATCCAATAACGATATCTGAATCAAGTCATAACTATATCACCCAATTTCCATTCATTAATCAGACTAATGATTCTAATCCAAACCCATATAGTGTAGCGTCCAAACACACATAATGTCTTTACTTTACCAAACTACTTCCACAATTTCATGTCAGCAAATCAATCCCAACAAGTTATTACTCTAATAAAATTATCCTTCATGCTATGAAAAAGGCATACATAACATTTCCTTAATACCACACGACTTCTCCCTTTTTGACCACAAAAAAATCAACTCTAACAGTTGAGTATCACAATTAATATTCAGACTCCATACTGCAACTTAACAATAATTATCGAAGGCATATATCCAGCAACCAAATCAGACATGGCATAACTTCTCACAGCAAGCTTAAATCCAAAATAACAACGAATCAATAGAATTGCAAGGGAGGAGGAAGACCCAGTTAAATATTACCACAAACCGTCGCCGAAACTACGCCCACGAGATCTCCGATTCGTCTCGCCGTTCACCGGATGGCGCCACTAGAACGCGAGCCCTAGCTCACCGTGAATCCCGACCCACGACGCCGACACCCTCACGTTGCATGCCGCACGCCGCACACCGTCTCCCGCGAGTCATCGCCTCTCGCCGTCTCTCCCTCGCGTCGCCCTCTCTCCCTCTCTTTGGATCCAGACATGGCCATTCCTTTTTTTTTTTATAATAATTTTCTGACTTTTATTTCGTAGCTCAGCTGTCATTCGGATGCTTGCAGACGCCGTACTGTCGTCCGCATTGTCCGCAAGTCTAAAAATACACAGCAAATGGCATCCTAACCATACATCCGTACTGTCCAAAATCTGGTTTCAGATGCCATTTAGTCGTCCGCATCGTCCGCATACGTCGTCCGGAAGTTCCCAATTTAAACAGATTCAACGCGGACTCCAAATCTGGCGTCCGTGTCCAGCATCCAGCATCCGTAGCGTCACTGAACAGTGAGTTTAGGACGCAAACTGGCGTCCTAAGGCATCCTCAAGTCCATTTTCTTCACATTTTTACACTCAACTTGATTCCCCGATGCATCATTCATTAAAACGCATCATCAAATGACACTTCTAGATACGTGATGCAATATTTCCATAACTTTACCACTTCGATTATATCACGTATACGAGGACAACCATTACATAATTTACTCAAAAGCTTAACACTCCAACACCCTTGGTAATATTCTGATAATTATTCATCTTTAAATTATCGGGATGTTACACAAGCAGTATTCTATAAAGACATTAAGTTATGCAGAGAACTGAACAATAGAATAGGTAATAAAACCAAGTATTCTCATATAGTCATTCGTTCCTTTCATTCATATTCTTGCTTCACTCATGGTCCCATTCAATAGACTTAGCATCAAACAGATTTTCAGAGATATAAACGAGCATAGAAATAGATTTGCTGCAAGATATATAGAAGGTAACTATAGAGTAACTCAATCACAAGATAAAAGAAGTAGAGGTAGTAAAACATATTTCAGGGGTTATCGGCAGGATGCATCCAACATATTTACGGAATATCAAAACTGAACAACACAACTCACACACACTTTTATACTTGGGTGCAGGACCTCCACCTGGCTGAGACAACCCATATCTTTACGCTTGAAGACTGTTCTTCACACAGACGGCAGCTCCCTCCTTAACAACACCCACGCAGGAACACCTCTCCAGGAAGAACACCGAACACCCTCCAGAAGGTGAAGTAGCTGGAGATGAAATAGAGGCTCACCTTGGGACAGCCGTACTTGTGGTAGGGGGAAGAAGCAGGAGACATCCTCTACTAGTCAGGATTGTGGGAGTGAGGTCGAGTCAGTCTGTGTTTCTGTTGGTTGAGCGTCACTTTCTACGAGTGCAGACGAAATTTTCACGTCCACATTCGTCCACAAGACAAAATTTCTGAGGCCAATTTGTGGCCTCAGACGAGAAATGGCATCCCCATTCTCTTCTGTACCGTCTGATTTGGCATTTGGACGCCATTTGGCATCCGTATGTTGTTCGCATGTATCATCCGAAGGTGTCCAAGAATCGAACAGATTCAATTCGGACGATGCCTCCCCTCATCCGCCAACGTTTGATAGGGTCTGAAAGTCTCCAGACTTGGACAGATTCAATGCGGACGTGTCCTAGCCTCGTTCGCGCCTTCGTCCGAAAGTGCCCAGGATTTGGACAAAGGAAAATCGGACGAGGTCTCATCTCGTCTGCCTGCGTCTGGGCTCATCCGAAAGTCCACGATATGCAAAAGTTAGGACGCGTCATCATATCCCCAAGTCGTCCAAATGTCGAGCTACACTCCAGTTGTTTTACGGACGACACTTCACGTTTGCAAAACCGTCCGCGTGCGTCCGAATAGGCCAAAATCTCCTTTTCCTTGGCATTTTCGACTAAGCTTTTATTCGAATTTGTTTTCCACGTAATTATGAGTCACAACTTAACATGTATAAGGACGAAATGTATTACTCAAATTTTATCGCCAAGGTTTGATTACATCATCTAACAAAAAATTTAGTATCGGGCTATTACAAGGATAACTTTGGATGTATTTAACCAAAGTGTTTAAAGGAGTTCTTTCCTTATTCATCCAAGGAGACGTTGTCTAAATTTTAGCTCAAAAGCTTCTACAATGAGGAGTTACAAGCTTCCAATGTTTGCAAAAGTGAAATTGTTGTAAAATAAGGAAATAGAGGAAATGGTCGACCAACTCGATCGACAGCTCGACCCATTCCTTCGCGTTCGCCATTGACCATTTTGAGGTCGACCTTCTGCTCGATCGATTCCCTTATTAGTCGTCTCTGCCCTTTTTCCAGTCGATCCTCTTGTAACATCCCAATTATTCTCATAATTTAAAACTTATGATTTTGAAAACGTTTTGTTTTAAATTACAGCGGAAGACTTTTCATTTGAAAACTAGCTCAGTTAAGAAGTATATAATTCAACTTCTTTTTGTTAAATCGTTTATTACTTAAAAACATATAATGAATTAAAACTTTATAACTTTAAAACCTTTACAACAACAGAAGACTTGTATTTACAAAACCAAAAGAATCAGAATACAATTGAAAACATTCTTAATAAAACAATTACTATAATTAAGTTCATTTTCTTTAAAAAACATTATTACCAATCATTACATTTCTTCTTTAAGCTTTTAGCCTAACCAGCCGCCAAGCCCGCAACGTACAAATGCCTCATCAACTGCTTCAATCCTCGATCCTATGCATACCTACATTACAGGACTTAACTATGAGCCTAACACCCAGTAAGCAGTATAAAAATAAAAGTGCGTATGCAATGTTCTTTAAAACACATACAATTTTCTCAATGTTCATTATTCCATTACTCTTTATAAAACAGTGATGAACTTTTTACTATAACAGTAAACTTATATTCTAGCGGTGAACTTGTACCTAACTAGTGAACTTAAACCAGATCGGTGACCTTATATTTTAGCGGTGAACTTGTACCTAATTGGTGAACTTAAACCAAATCGTTGAACTTATATTTTTATGATGAACTTGTACCTAACTGGTGAACTTATACCACAACGGTGAACTTGTATCACGATGGTGAACTTATTCCATCATGATGAACTTAAACTACTTCTGTTTAAGTTTCTGGTTGACGCGCTGGGTGAGAGTAACCTCTTCAATATTCGAACTCACCCGCCCGTTGGGTGAGAGCAACCTCTTCAATCTCCAAACTCACCCAAATGGGTTGTTTTCTACATGAGAGCAACCTCTTCAGTATCTGAATCCACATAGAAAGCGCTCATTTATGTTTATTCATTTTGTTCTGTTTATATCTTTGGTTTCTGTGTACTTTAGGTTTAATTGTGTTTATTCATTTTTGTGTGCATTAGTAACAATGATGCAAACATACAATTCTATCTAACGTCTAACGTGTTCATCTATCGTATCCTGAAGACGTGATTTATTCCTAACTAAGGAACTGAACTTAAATCTAATAAACATACAATTCATGCAAGCAATCATTCAGCTGTACATCTCCCAAATATAACATAACCAATACATCTAGTAAACAAGTATCAAACAAACCCTAATTCTCGTGATGTAGGTCATTTCGGACAAAACACATGCAATACTACTTACCTGGAATCTTTAGCTTCATTGAGTTAACACTTAAATTGTCCTTCACGAAACCTATTCATAATTAACACATATACATATTAATTTCTAATAATAGAGTCCCCTAGCTTAAACTAACATGCTTGATACATCCAACAAATAGAACTTCTAGCCACTTGACAGCCCTTAGCAATAAAACTCAATGGATAGCAATAACCAAACTAATAATAGAAATCCAATAACAAAACATGGTCCTAATTACGTCCATATCAAAATAGTAGCATAGGTTTGTTCATACCCATCATTATTTAATTTCCAATCACAACAATCTCTATCCAATAATTCGACTCATCCAGAATATTAACCACAGCTAATAAGTTTTCACAGCATAACATATTCTTTTCCTTAAAATCTATTATGCATGATTATCATACCATCAGAATATAATTTCCAATTTCTTATTCCAGTTCACTATTCCCAATCCAATATCTTAGTATAATAGAAACAGAACCTTATTTTCCAATAATCTCTATTATTATGACAATACCAAACAAACATAGTTCATTCCAGTATTAAAAGAATTGCAGGAAGGAGCACTACCACATTTCCTCAAAATAATAATAGTACTAGGTTCTCAATCATAGTAGTAATCAATAATAACACACATAAATCTATTACCTCACGTTGCAACCTCTTTCACTGTTGAAATCTTCTCCCCGTAAAATAGCACAACAACCACCTTGTCTTCCTCATAGCTCCCCACTTTCTCTAACCTTCCCCAGTTTCACACTGGAACACACTAGAAATACTACACAAGATTATTGATGTGTAGAATTCCATCTGGTAGGCATATCAAGAGAAATATTACTTTTGCATGTGATCTTAATATTTTCAACACAATTCCTATAATGTTGCAAATTTGCAGTTGAAGATCGAACATACTTCACTGCTCTATGTACTTTCATGATAGATTATTGATGATCTTTTAAACCATCACATACAAGCAATTCAAAATGTGTTCAAATCATCGCATATGCATGTGTTCCCCATTCAAAGTTAACCCATTCCAATTTTGAACACTTTTGATAAAATGTGAAATTGCAACATCATTCAAAGAAACATTATCAAATGTAATGGACAAAACATTTTTAATTCTCCATTCAAATAAGCATTTTTCTACTTCTCTACCAATCGTTTCACCTTTATGATTTGAAATAAAAAAAAATTAATAATCTTCTTATGCATGGTCCAATCACTATCAATATAATTAACAATTAATATCATGTAACTCAAATTTTGAATGGAAGTCCATGTGCTAATAGTAACGCATACTCATTGAGATGTCTTTCTAAAGTATTCTTTCAACTTCATTTTTTTTCTCATAAATACTAATAATATCTCGTGCAATAGTAGTTCTAGAAGGTACAACAAATTTCAGTTGCACATATTGAGAATATGCTCTAAAACCCTCTCTTCAACAAACTTCAAAGACAATTCATCAATAATAATTAGTTTTGCAAGTAGTTCTCGACAAGTTGCAACACTAAAACATTACAAATTTTGTCCCATATTATCCATATGTTGCAAGCTCAAAGTCTTTTACTTCATATCCACATTTGCCAACAATTTTTTTTCCAACTAGTGATGTGTTTTTTCAAGTTTGATGTCTCATTCTTTGATGCATGACATGCATATGTCTGTGAACAATGATTACATTACACTCTGGGGTTGTTATGATCAGTACATTCAATCATAGGAAAATGTTTCCAAACTTCTGATTTTTTTTCTTTTGATTTTACTAGTAATAGAGTTAATAGTAGAATCCTCTACAGTTTCATTATTGCTTTCCATCATTTTCCATCCAAGAAGGCTAAAACAAAATGCAGAATTATTAAACCAAATGTATTAAAATCGTGAAACATTAAACCAAATGAAGCATAATTAGTAACCAAATTGCAAAAGAATCAATAAACCAAATGCAAAATTAATTTAAAGCAAAACAATTGTAGAATCAAAGTAAGCTTATTTTGTCACGACCCATTTTCATTAATTTCATTATTTCTTTTTTTTAAACTTGTGAAGGGAAAATAAAAACGATAGTGGAAGTAAATCACAATCGAAAACACACATTTTTCACATTAAAACATTAAAGCATTTTTAACATAATTCTTATAATTTACATTACAAACACATTTTGGTGAGTCGTAACCCCAAGGTCAAAATGCGTCGGGTAACGAAAATGCTCATCATGGTCATGCTCCTCCAAAAGTAGTCCTTTTACTTTTCATCGCTCTATATGTACATCATTGGGATTCAATTCCTCACCTACATCACAAGATTAAACTATGAGCCTAACGCTCAGTATGAGATACAATGACATAATCAATGCATGCTCATGCTTTCTCTATGCACATACAATTTGTTTCATAAAAGAATCTATCTTTTCTATCATTCAGTTTACGTTTCACTTGTCAGTCCAAACGTTGAAGGTTATCAGTCCAAGAGAAAAGGTACTTACTATGATCCACGTTGGCCTGAACCGTAAGTCATTCCTAACAAGGGATGAGTTACATCATTACTGGCTCTCCCAAATAGGACAGTTGCTAATCCCCTTAACCTCCAACGCCTATTTATGTTTATTCAGTCCAGTTTATTTACTTTACAATGCATATGCATGCTAACAACATCATATCATGCTCAAATCGTGATGCATGACATGTATATATTCCATTCAACATTTGATCATACGTGCAACAATTTATTATCAAAATACGACTAGCAATGTCACTAAAACATATTTTAAACAACACCAAATAACGTTATTGGAAATAAAATAGAAAAACATTATTCACAACAATATCAAACAATCCTCAAAACCTAGTATCTTGTGATGTAGACCCTAATGGTCAAACACATGCATATCTCTTATCTTGTTCCTTGTTGGCTTTCCCACTTGGAGTTCCTTCTAGCACAACAACACCTTCATAACGAACAATCATGCATAAGAATCCAAGATAGGATCATAGTCTTTCAAGTATGCATTCTAGCAATTTTCCCTTGACTCTTACTTATATTTATACAATTATAACTTCCACAATACTTAACCAAATCCTATAATTCTAGGACCCATATTTCCCTTAAGATGCCCTTAATAACATATCGAATTGGCTAATCTTAGAAATTTCGGAAAGGTTGTCAATAATGATTAAACTTTTAACCCACCAGATTTTTAACTTTTCCACCATTTCTACATCATCAACCTATCCTACTTCTATATCTTCATAAAATCTTTAACAAAATCGTAGAGAACTTTCACTTAACTTAACCTTCTCAGAGAAAGGAAGAGAAGTGCTCTGGAGATATCCTTGAGAGAAAGCTTTCTCTTTTCCTTAGAATCCGAAAGTGTTCAAGGAACACTCTAAGACTTATAGTCCCATTTAAGGTCCTAAGCAAAAAGTGCTACTATTGGGTTAATACCTTAAGTCTCAACCCCTCAACCCTCCAATTGAAACATGACATCTATTAGAGTTTTCAGGTGACCTTTGACATTCCGATCGATTACCTTCCTTTGGCTGATTGACCGCAAAACAACCCTATATCTAGACTCTATGTTTTCTTCGATAAGTCGGTCAATCATCTTCTTTCATATGATTGACCGCTAATCTCAACTTTACAATCTGTAAAGAAGTTGTTCGACAACCCTTCATCAATTGATTGATCGCAATTTGCCAACTTCATAATTTTGAATAAGTGTTGGTCGTTCATCGATCAATCGCTCAAAATCCAAATTTTGAATTTGTAATGACCATGACCGACCACTACTCTTATTGATCGACCGCTAATCCTTCCAAGAGCTTCAAGTTTTCATTCTCATGCATAACCAGTCGATCATCCCTTCTTTTGAATGACCACTTCTTTCTCCAAGGGTTCTATGACTCTTTGAATTTCACTCCTCCTCATGCCAAACTTCAAATTTTCCAAATAAACATCACACAATATAATTCCCAAGAGAATTAATTTACAGATTACAATATTTAAACACATTTCATTCAACAAAACGTATAACACCCATAATCCTTTACATGGAATATATATAAATGTTTTGAATATTATATTCTTCCCTCAACAAAATTTTGTCCTCAAAATTTAGTTAAGAAAAGCATTCCAGATATTTAGCTTCCATGTCATCTTGTCGTTCCCACGCAGTTTCTTCAGTCGAATGATTTTGCCCCAACACTTTAACTAACAAAATTTGTTTGTGAGTTCTTTAATCTTTGTATCCAATTTTTGAACCGGTTTTTCCTTGTAACTTAAACTTAGTTGAACTTCCACATCTTCTTGGGGTATCATTTGAATTGAATTTCCAAGGCACTTCTTAAGCATAGATACATGAAAAATATTGTGAATGCTTTCAATAGATTCTGGCAATTGCAGTTGATAAACCATTTTTCCTATTCTTTTATTGATCAGAAATGGGCCAATGTATCTTGGACTTAATTTTTCTTTCTTTCCAAATTACATAACTACTTTAAATGGTGATATTTTAAGAAATACCAAGTCCCCTTCAATAAACTCTAAATCTCATCGTCGATGATCCGCATAGCTTTTCTGTTGACTTTGAGTAGCCAACATTCTTTGACGAATAATAGCAATCATTTCAGTAGTTTGTTGCACAATTTCAGGTCCATAGAATTTTGCTTCACCAACCTCATCCCAATGCAGTGGTGACTGACATTTTCTCCCATGCAAGGCCTCATACGGTGTCATTCCAATTGTAGCTTAAAAACTGTTATTGTAAGCAAATTCCACTAGTGGCAACATTTTTCCCCAATTCACTTGAAATTCCAATACACATGCTCTTAACATATCTTCAAGTATTTGAATTGTCCTCTAAACTTCAATTCTGTACCCATTGCCTTATTTAAACCCTTCCAAAACACAGAGGTAAATCTTGAACCCCAATATAATATGATTGAAATCGGTACACCATGTAATCGAATAATTTGCTTAACATATAACTCTACTTATTGATTCATCTTATAAGTTGTTTTAACTGGCAATAAATGATCACCCAAATAGCATCATGTTCTTTTATAGACCTAGGTAATCCCATTACAAAGTCCATTGTTATATGCGCCCACTTCCACTCTGGTATTGGCAATGGTTCTAATGTTCCTCCCGGCCTTTGATGTTATGCCTTCACTTGTTGACACACTTGACACAGTTCCATATATTGAGCACTATCCACCTTAATTCCTAGCCACCAATAATGCAGCATAAGATCTCTATATATTTTATTACATCCGGGGCGAATAGAAAAACTTAAAGAGCGAGCTTCTCTTAATATTTCTGACCTCAACTGTGAACTCATAAGAACATACCATCTATTTTTAAACTTCACAATTCCATCATTTGAAATAGAATAATCAACATATTTCTCCAAAGTTGGGTCTGATTTAAAATTTTGACATTCATCATTATCTTGTTAAGCCTCTTTAATCTTTTCCAATATGGTAGGTTTCAATAACATTGCTGAAAACATAGACATTAACTACAAGGGATTTATTTGTAAATCCAATTCCTAAAAATCTTTTCGTTGTCCATCCGACATCTCACTGCATAACATATTCATAGAGATAGTCTTCCTACTTAATGCATCTGCCATCACATTTGCTTTCTTGGGATGATACTTAATCTCACAATTATAATCCTTCACAAATTCTAACCACCAACACTATCTCATATTCAATTCTTTCTAAGTAAAAATGTATTTCAAACTTTTGTGGTCGGTAAATATCTCATACCGCTATCCATACAAATAATGTCTCCATATCATAAGTGTGAATACCACAATGACATGTTCTAAATCATGTGTGGAATAATTAGTTTCATACAATTTTAGCTGCCTCAAAGCATACACAATTACCTTTCCGTTTTGCATAAGCACACCACCCAAGTCACATTTGGAAGCATCACAATAAATGCTATAATTTCCTTCTTCTACTGGTAAGGCTACAATAGAAGTTGTGGTCAATCTGTACTTTAATTCTTGAAAACTCTTCTCACACTCACTTGTCTACCAAAATCGTGTATTCTTCCTTGTCAAACTAGTTAGAGGTAGAGCAATCTTGGAAAATCCATTTATAAAGCATTGATAATATCCTGTTAACCCAAGGAAACTTCTTACTTCTCCCACATTTTTTGGTTGAGGCCAATCAAAAACCGCTTGGATTTTCACTGGATTCACTTCAATATCTTCTTTAGAAATTATATGACCAAGAAAGCTAACTTTCTCCAACCAAAACTCACACTTAGCAAAATTTTGCATACAACTGGTGTCTTTTAAAAATAGACAAGGTAATATTTAAAAGTACCATGTGTTCATCTATTGTACGAGAATAAATTACAATATCGTCGATGAAAACAATAATAAACTTATCCAAATATTCCTTAAAAATCCTATTCAACATATCCATGAATGTAGTTGGAACATTGGTCAAACCAAACGACATTACCAAAAATTCATAATTTCCATATCTTGTTCTAAATGCAGTTTTTGGAATATCATTTGACTTAACCTTCAATTGATAGTATCCAGACCTTAGATCAATCTTGAAAATACACAAACACTCTGCAACTGATCAAACAAATTGTCATTTCTTGGTAAAGAATATATGTTCTTGATTGTTACCTTATTTAGCTCATGGTAACCGATACACATTTGCATGGACCCGTCATTCTTCTTAACAAATAATATTGGCGCTCCCCAAGGTGAAAAACTGGGTTGTATGAAGCCTTTGTCCGTTAATTCTTTTAACAGAATTTTCAATTCTAGTAATTCTGCAGGTGCCATTCTATATAGATTCTTGGAAATAGGCTCAGTAGCAGGATGTAAGTCAATCACAAATTCAATCACTCTATTGGGCGGCAAGCCTGGTAGATCGTCCAAAAAGACTCCTGAAAAGTTCTGAACAACAGGAATTTCTTCCAATTTCACTTTTAATACCCTAGTTGTATCCATTACACTAGTGAAAAATTCCTCACATCCATTTTTCATCAATTGCTCCCCCTTAAGTGCAGAAATTTTTGCTAATTTACTTTTTCCTTTAACTCCATAAAATACATACTGTCCACCACCAGGAGGACGGAAATATACTTCCCTCTTTCTATAATTAATGGTTGCATGATGATGAAATAACCAACATGCCCAGAATAATGTCATATCCTTTCATATCCAAAACAATCAAATTGACATTAAAAATACGGTTGTTTATTCTAATAGCATATTCCTTTAAAATACCACTAGACACCAAATTCACCAGAGGACAAAAGTAATTTATACTCACTTTTTACTAAATCAGAGAAACAATTTATTTTCACACAAAACCCAAATGCAATGAAAGAGTGAGTAGCTCCAGAATCAAACAAAACATATGCAGCTATGTCATTAAGGTAAATTGTACCTAACACAACAGCAGGCTGATTTTCTTCTTCTTTATTTCCAAATAAAGAGAAAATCCTCGGTGCCACCTTTTCTTGTGCATTGGCCAACATTGGGCAAAATTTAGCAACATGCCCTGGTTTCCAACATTTGTAACATAGCCCAATACCTAATCTACATTCTCTGTAGTGATTCTTTTTACATTTTGGGCAATGGTTAAGCTTATTCATTCTGACATTCGATGGAGTGGCAACTATTTCATTCGTAATGGCAACTGTTTCATTCGTAATGCGTTTATATTTCCTGTGCTGCTCTTTGTTATCTGATGGCTTTTTAACTCCTTTACTCACAGGTGTTCCACTCTTTTGTTGTTGATTTTGGTTGTTTCTCTAAAAAATTTTTATTTATTTTCTATTGCCTACCCACCATAAGTTCAATCTCCTCCACTTCTAATGCCTTGGAGATAATCTTTGCATAGGGAACATCTTGGGTACCTTAAATATTAATGCCTCTGAAAATTTCAATTCTCAGCCCTTGAACAAACTGATGGACTTTGTGTTCATTGTTTGCCACCAAATGAGATGCAAACCGAGATAATGCCTCAAATTTTCTAATATACTCCGAAACAGACCCAGTTTGTCGTAACTGTACAAACTCCACTAACTTTTTAGTTTGGATAGTGTGATTGAAATATTTCTCATGGAAGTTTTCTTTGAATTTCTCCAATGTCAGGGTTCAAACCTCTTGTGCTGCCTTGATAGAATCCCACCAAAATTTTGCATTGTAGATCAGCAGATAAGCAGCACATGAAACTTTCTCAGTTTCTTTAGTTTTTGCATAGTCGAACATATCTTCCAATGATCTTATCCACTCTTCAGCTCCCATAACATTGACTATATTTCTATAAAAAATAAGTGGCTTAAGTCTTCTGAATTACTCCCAACCCGCCTCCTATGGAACCACTAATTGGCATTGGTTTCCATTTTCTTCTCTATCCATAAAATGCTCTAAATAATGAAATTGTTGTTCTACAATAGTAGTTAACCGACCAATTGCTTCGTCTCTTTCTTCCCAATTAACAACATTTTCATGACCAATAGTCTCATTTCTCTCTTCATTCTCTTACACATGTCCCCTACTTCCCCTCATCCTTATTTTGTCCTACAATCAATTTCATATCATGAAACAACAATTTAACAAAATAATTTACATAACATAATTAAACTTCCAGTCGAAGAAGTATTCCATGATAAGTCTCGCGTTACCAGCATTGTCCAGGAACGCATTTGACCCGATTATGTTTTGATACCATATTTGTCACGACCCATTTTCATTAATTTTATTATTATTTTTTTCTTAAACGTGTGAAGGGAAAATAAAATTGACTGCGGAAGCAAATCACAATCCAAAACACACATTTTTCACGTTAAAACATTAAAGCATTTTTAACACAATTCTTATAATTTACATTACAAACACATTTTGATGAGTCATAACCCCAAGGTCAAAATGCGCTGGGTAACAAAAACGCTCATCATGGCCATGCTCCTCCAAAAGTAGTCCTTTTACTTTTCATCACTCTATATGTAACGACCCGATTTTTATTTACTTCAAAATCGCGTGAAATTTAAAACTTTCTTCAACTTTATGAAACCCGATCGTTAAAAATTTTTACTTAAAATATTTATCAATTGTAGTAGAAGTAATAAAATCCTTTTATAAAACGTAGCGGAATTAAAACAAAACTTTAAAGAATACTAAGAAATTTACAAACCCTTTTTATAAATAATTTCCTTTTTAAATTCTTTAGTTCAGCCAGCCACAAGATCCACCCGTGCAAATCCTTCATCAACTGTATTTAACATGTTTTCCTGTTGTTCCTACGCACCTACATTACAGGGAAAATAATGAGTCTAACGCCCAACAAGAATCAGAATTTAAATGCAATGCAAATGATATACATGACCATATAATGCATTACAGAGAAGAACCGTATCTTGTTTGTTAATCGGGACGATGGATACATCAATTGGTCACGTGGCTTAACCATATTTCCGACAAGGAAACACACCAACAAGGGTGTCACCACGTGCCATACCCATACACTTTTGTTGAAGACATTGGAGATTTTAGTACAAGAGAAAGGATGAACCATGGAGTCCATGTGGCTTAACCGTACCTCACCACCCCCTACATGGGAGTAGGTACTCCAATAGGGGTGTCACCACCGATGGACAGTCACCGATTCTCCCGAACCCCCACATGCCTAATTACATATATTAGGATGACAGATAGTATGTAAACGGTTTCATAAACCCTAGGATGATGCATGAATGTCACAAAAATAAATCATGGAACATCAAACAATGGAAACACAACCAATTTAATTATGATTTCACAAGGAAGTTCTATTTAAGGACATCGCATTAATTTATCGTAATAACCAGATCTAGAGTAAGATTTTAAACTAAGGCATTACAAGGTTCGCATCGTTAATTAATCATTACCAGCAAGGAAGAACATATTCAAATCCAAATCAAGAATAGAGTTTGGCTTCATCCCTATTCACAACCCAATATGGTCTTCTCAAATTTAATTCAAGTAATTAAGTCACTAAGCATACTCCAAACTCAATGATACCAATAGTGAGAATAAGAACAGCTTACGATACTTAGATCTACAATGTGCAGTTTATGAGTCCTAGATGACAGCAATTCAAGCTCCAAAGTTAGGTCCAAACAAAATCTCTAGGCATGACTTAACTATACCATAATCCAGAATGTCACCAAAATCCAGCATTTCAGAGATCAACACTTACAACTACTAACATTTGGCAGCAACTAACATTTATATCAAGCAGTTCATATTTTCTATTCAGTCACAAACACGTTGGCAATGATTCCAAGCAAATGACAGTCCAAGTTTCCAACAATTCATCAAGTTCAGATTTTCATTATAATAACTATCAATTTTCTACTATTCATGTTTTTCATCCAATCAACAATTTAACACACACAAAACCCGTAATGTAGGGCCTCCTTTGGTCACCACAATATTCTAATCCTTACCTCCAATTTCCAACAGCAAAAACCTCAGCAAAGCAGTAGCCAAGATGTTTCCTAGTTTCTCAAACTCCCAAAATTTCCTAACACATACAACATTAGAGATCAATATTCATAACCAACTTGGCCTAAACTGTTGAAGGTTCAACCATTCAATCAAAATCACCTCTTACCTTCATGGTGGATAGACTTCACAGAGCCCTTGGAGCAGCACACCAATCGTCCAATTAAACACATAATCTTCCACACTCATTCACCAACTTACTTCCTACTCACATAGTAATATAATCACTCTTCACTAACCACATATACGTTTTTAGAATTACAATGAGGAGAGGACTCACCTCATATAGACAAAGGAGAGAGAGAGCTGCAGGGAAGAGGATAAGCTGCAGAAAGGATGCTGCCAATTGCCCAATCCAAGAGGAGG
This sequence comes from Begonia loranthoides, assembly GCA_022433065.1. Lineage (NCBI taxonomy): Eukaryota > Viridiplantae > Streptophyta > Magnoliopsida > Cucurbitales > Begoniaceae > Begonia > Begonia loranthoides. Next base: position 22,894,205 of record CM039485.1, read on the forward strand.
AGGTCCATTGGGGAATACCCATGTGGAAAGCTTCCACACCTATTGGGGAGGACAGGACGTGTAGCAGGAGACCAGAGGAGAGAGGATTTGTTGTGGAAGACACGAAATTGGAAGAGAGAGAAGGAATTTAAATGGTTTCTCGAATTTTCTCAATAATTCGGACGAGAAGAGTCGTTCGGGCCTCGTCCGAAATCTACTTTCGGACGAGAAAATGCCTCTCCATGTGTCATCCGTACCATCCGCAGGTGACATTTAGATGAGTTGTTTCGTCCGCATACTTCGTCCGCAGGCATCTGAATGTATCCCAAAATTGTACAGATTTAAATCGGACGCGATCCCTCTTCATCCGCTATTGTCCGCAAGTTGTTCGAAGTGAGTTTGGGACGCACAGTTTCATCCCCATATTGTCCCAAGGTACAGGGACGTTGTCCGGGGTGTTGTCCGCATTAGTCCGGAACTCACAATTATGTATTTTTCCTTGAACTTTTCACACTTAACCCATTTTCCAACATCAACCCATATTTTCCAAACATGATTTAACGCGTTCCGTCAAACAACATGATGTAATATTCATATAAATTAATTATTCAAATTTAATACATTAACAAAATGGGGAAAAATATTTGGAGTATTGCACTATATGTACATCATTTGGAATAAATTTCTCATCTACATCACAAGATTAAACTATGAGCCAAACGCTCAGTAAGAGATACAATGAAATAATCTCTTTCAAAAACTTTTCTATCATTTAGTTTACGTTTCACTTGTCAGTCCAAACGTTGAAGGTTATCAGTCAAGGAGAAAAGGTACTTACTATGGTCCATGTTGGGCTAAACCATAAGTCATTCCCAACAAGGGATGAGTTACATCATTACTGGCTCTCCCAAATAGAACAGTTGATGATCTCCTTAACCTCCAATGCCTATTTACATTTATTTAGTCAAGTTTATTTACTTTACAATGCATATGCTTGATAACAACATCGTATCATGCTCAAATCCTGATACATGGCATGTATATATTCCATTCAAAATTTGATCATACGTGCAACAATTTATCATCAAAATACGACTAGCAATGTCACTAAAACAATATTTTAAACAACACCAAATAACATTATCAGCAACAAAATCAAACGACATTATTCACAACACTATCAAAGAATCCTCAAAACCTAGTATCTTGTTATGTAGACCCTAATGGTTAAACACATGCATATCTCTTACCTTGTTCCATGTTGGCTTTCCCACTTGGAGTTCCTTCTTGCACAACAACACTAGCTTCATAACCAATAATCGTGCATAAGAATCTAAGATAAGATCATAGTCTTTCAAATATGCATTCTAGCATTTTTCTCTTGACTTTTACCTATATTTAAACAATCATAACTTCTACATTACTTAACCAAATCCTATAATTCTAGGACCTATATTTCCTTTAAGATGTCCTTAATAACATATCGAATTGGCTAATTCTATAAATTTAGGAAAGGTAGTCAACAATGATTAAACTCTTAACCCACCAGATTTTCAACTTTTCCACCATTTCTACATCATCATCCTATCCTACTACTATATCTTCATAAAAATATTTAACAAAACCATAGAGGACTTTCACTTACCTTAAGCTTCTTAGAGAAAGGAAAAGAAGTGCTCTAAGATATCCTTGAGAGAAAACTCTCTCTTTTCCTTAGAATCTTGAAGTGTTCAAGCAACAATCCAAGACTTATAGTCCCATTTCAGGTCCTAAGCAGGAAGGCCTGCTGTTGGGTTAATACTTGAAGTCTCAACCCCTCAACCCTCCAGTTGAATTATGACATCCATTAGAGTTTTCAGGTGACCTTCGACATTCCGGTTGATCACCTTCCTTTGGCTGATTGATCGCAAACCAGCCATATATCCAGATTCTATGTTTTCTTCGATAAGCCGGTTGATCATCTTCTTTCATATGATCGACAGCTAATCTCAACTTTACAATTTGTAAAGAAGCTGTTTGACCACCCTTCACCAATTGATCCACCACAATTTGCCGACTTCACGATTTTGAATAAGCATTGGTCGTTCATTTATCAACTACTCAAAACCAAATTTTGAACCTGTAATGACCATGATCGACCGCTACTCTTATTGATCGACTGCTAATCCTTCCAAGAGCTTCAAGTTTTCATTCTCATGCATAACTGGTTGATCATCCCTGCTTTTGAATGACCACTTTCTTCTCCAAGGGTCTTGTAGCTATTTGAATTTCACTCCTCCCCATGCTAAACTTCAAATTTTCCAAATAAACATCACACAATATAATTTCCAAAAGAATTAATTCACATATTACAATATTTAAACACATCTCATTCATTAAAATGTATAACACACATAATTCTTTACATGGAATGGAATATATATAAATGTTTGGATATTACAAATTTCATTCAACCATTTTAGCAATTCATTCAACAATTTCATCAATAAAGAGAAATTCAATAAAGAGAATATGGTACCCTAAACTGATGCACCAACAGAAGGGGTAAAGAAATATCCTGTAAATATTGAAGAAATATGTTGAAGAAGTTTTGAGGAAGTTGGACAATTGATACTTGAAGAATTGATGAAGAGTTGGTTGAGTTTGATCAATCGATTGATGAAGAAAAAAGCATTGGCGATCAATTAAGAGGAAAGTACAAAGGTGGAGATCAATCGTTTCTTGAATGATTGGATCGACCTAACTTCGTGAACAAGCAGAGGGTCGACCTCAAAAAAGGCAGTGGCGAACTGATGAAGGGATTAGTTGAAATTTCTAGAACATGTCATTTCTCATGAAGGCTTAAATATCTTAAGCTTTTATGGTATGTGAAAACCACAAACTAGGTTAATTAAAAGCTTAAGATATTTATTTACATAACGTGACTTAAATCTCAGATAGAGAAGATGGATGGAGTATATGAAAGATTATGACTTTACCTTAGAGTATCATCCTGGGAAAGCTAATAATATGGCTGATGCCTTAAGTTGTCATCATGAGGGTTCACTTTCTTGCTTAGTATTGGAAGATTGGAAGAGATCACTTGCTATTAGAAATTACAATCGGTAGTATTTTGAAAATGGCCAAAAAGTGTGTTTATTTAATTTGATAGCCACTCCTACACTAATACAACATGTTAAGGATATGTAAAAATTTGATGATAAGTTTAAGGAAAAGTTTGACCAACTACAAAATGAAGAGCAACATGATGGTTGGGAAGTTACTATCAATAAATTTTTATTATTCAAGGAAAGAATTTTTGTGCCCAATGATATAGATTTGAGGCAGACAATGTTAGTTAAAAGTCATAGGTTGAGGTTTACAATTCATTCGAGTACCACTAAGATGTATCAGGACTTGAAACACCAATATTGGTGGGCTGGTATGAAACGTGATGTGGCAGAATTTGTTGCAAGGCTTTGACTTGTCAGTAGATAAAGGCTAAACATCATAGACCATTTGGATTATTACAATCCTTGCCTATTTCTGAGTGAATATGGGATAGGATTACTATGGACTTTTGTGACTAGATTATCAAGCACATTGTTGAGGTATGATATAGTTTGAGCTATAGTTAATCGTTTGACAAAGTTTACACACTTTATTCCTGTGAGAATGGACTATTCTCTAACAAAGCTAAGTAAAATATATGTGGAGAACATTGTTTGACTTCACAATATTCCTTCGAGTATTGTTTCGGATAAAGACCCAGGTTTACATCCAAATTTTGGAGAGCCTTAGGCATAGAGCTAAACTTGAGTACGGCACATCATCTTCATATAGATGGACAATCTGGGCATACGGTCTACATTCTTGAGGATATGTTAAGATCTTGTGTTCTAGATCTTAGTGACAGTTGGGTGAATCATTTACCTTTGGTTAAATTTGTTTAAAACAATAGTTATCCGACTAGTATAGGTGTTTCACCTTATGAGGCCCTATAGATTGCCCTTGTGTTGGGTTGAGGTAGAAGAATGAGTGACCCTTGGATTGGATTTGATATGAGAGATCACTAAAAAGATTTAAACTATCAAAGATTGATTGAGGACGGTTCATAGTCGACAGAAGAGCTATGCATACCTCAAAAGGAGAGATTGAATTTGAGGCAAATGATTTTGTTTTTCTTAAAGTCGGATAGAGACGTAGAGTTAATCCTTTTGGTGTAAAAGGCAAATTATCTCTAAGGTATATTGGACCATTCAAGATTATCGAGTGGATTGATACAATAGCTTATAGATTGGATTTACCATCGTAGCTTAGTTATGTGCATAACATTTTCCACGTATCAATGTTAAAGAAATATAACCTAGATCTATCGTATATTATTTCATGGACAGACGTTCCTATTTAAGAGGATGTATCTTATGAGGTGCCTGAGAGGCTATTGGGTCGAAAGATCAAAGTTCTTCACCATTGTAAAATTCCCTTAGTTTTGGCCCAATGGAAGAATCATCGTGAAAGGGAGGCTACCTAGGAAATTGAATCAGAAATTATTGAGAGGTATCCCACTTGTTTGGTGGTACTCTTGAAGTTATAAATTTTGGGGACAAAAGTTCCTAAATGGGAGAGAATGTAATAACCAAAACTTTTTAGGAAACTTCCATATATGGTAATAATCCAAATTTGATTTCTTCCTTCAAATTTTGACTGGGCAATTACCATTTTTATTCAATAAGTCATTATAACCTAAATTAATTGTTTGGCTCCCTTGGCATTTGATGGAGGGGTTATATAAACTTATTTTTCACCTTAAACCTATTGTTTTTGACATTTAGAAGGAGAGGGGGCTACCGACTGAGAGCAAGAAATAGAAGAGGTAACCATATGATTGTGGAATGAACGAGGTAAATCGATTTTCTTCTCTCGTATCATTTTCTTCCCCCAATTTCAAACTTTTCACTTAAATGTTTTAGTTAGATTCAAGACTCCATAGATCATTATTGAAACCAAATTTTTGGAATGTATAGTCGCAAAGAAAATCAAGGGAATTACAAGGTTTGACAGTGAGTCAAATTTTTATATGGATTTCATTTTGTTTATGTAAAAATTAAAACCCCTACCATTTTGATTTTGAAATGTCTTTGGAACATAGTTGAATCGTTGGGATCAATCGAGCTGATCTAACCCGGATCAAACCAAGCTGATCTGAGACGACTTGTACAAGACCGGACTAAGCTGAGCAAACTGAACCGAGTCGACTGAACCAGATCGGATAGAGCCGATTGGACCAAACCGAACCAAGCCAAACCGACCCAAACCAGATTGGACTGGATTGAGTCAACCCTACTGGATCGAGTCAACCCTACTGGACTAGACCAGATCAAACCAAGCTGACCCAATCCGGATCAAGTTGACCTGACCAGACTTGACCAAACCAAACTGAGTCGACTCGGATTAGACAAGACCAGACTAAGCCCGCCCATCTCAAACTGAATAGACTCAGATCGAACTGAATCAAATCAGAGAATTGTTTCTAAATTTTGTAGAGTCTCTCATACCAACTGATGATAGATAGATTTATGATAGGTTTTGAGGCTTGACATTTATTTGGACCTTCCAGTCTTACACTTTGACGATGTATTAATATTCATTGGTTGAGGTAGGGATTTATATATTATGTTAAGTTATACATATCATTGTTTTTATAAAACTATTTTGAAACTTATCTCATACTCATTTATAATATGTCTTGCAGTTCTAACATGTTGATTTTTAGTATAATTATACTTTTAGTATTTTCTTTTCAGTTAGTATCTTTTATTCACCCATAATTTATATTGGACATTTACTATTATACTATCTGTGATATCAATGTTGGACCTGTGAGTTAACCCAATTTTATGGGGCATTGGCTAAAGTTTATTAATTTCTTTTAAGTCTTCCATGATACTTGGTATATTTAAGGTTAATGGGTCAAGCGATTCAGCCCTTTTAAAGGTTGGATTACTCTCCGTTCTGTCATTGGCCCTTTTTGGATTATGGCATTTCTTTTCAAGATGGAGTTAATGTTCTAAATAATGGGGACATTGTTCTACAAAATCAAACGACGAGGAGTTCCAGTTCAACAACACTATTTGCTGGTGAAATGATGGACATTGCTGAGTTGATACTTGGTAAGAAGGATGCAATAATGACATTTCAAGCTCTAGCAATGCATGGGATGTGGGTTGTGCCAACCCCATATAAACAGATGGCTCGTTGTTTATCGTATTTAAAGCATGTCTACAGTTGTTAATTGCATGTTTCGTTGTTTACTGCTTTTTCACATGTTTGAATGTTTATTTATGCTTTCATATTACTATTAGAAATTGTATGCATCCACGAGCATCTTGCATCACGATTTTCAAAAGCACATACGAAAATGGATTTTGTGTACCATTTTAAAGAATGGTTTAAGGGATGCTTACACAGGCTAAGTGTACGGTTTTCTCGAGGGCTGATCACCTGAAGCGAACTACCATCATTTGGGTTGTAGGACTATCCAGTTTACCATGAAAAGCGAAACAGATAATAAACGAGAAACAGATAATAAACGAGTAACAAGTAAAATGAAGAAAAGAAAAAGGCAACGATATGACGCGAGGCCGTTTAAGCCTTTGTGGCATGGCCGCTAGAGAGCTTTCGGATTATGCCATTATTGCTGCAAGCTTTCAGATTATGCCATTGCTGCTCGTATCTGTTGCAAAGTCCCTGGATTATACCAGGACAGTCTCTGGATTATGCTGGGACATAATGGCCAATGATTAGCAAGCTTTCGGATTATGTCATTGCTACTATATCAGAGGTAAAATACAAAAATGATAAATAAAACGTAAAAGATGAAAACGATGAATAAAACGTAAAAGACAAAAACGATGAATAAAATGTAAAAGACGAAAACGATGATTAAAAGTAAAAGATAAAAAGATAAGAAAAAGATGAGAACAGAAATTGCATAATGTTTTTAAAAGAGCACAACAAGAGCATATAGTATGATAGTATAAGATAGGTATTATCACTTACTGAGCATTAGGCTCATAGCTTTCGACTTGCGATGTAAGAAAAATGACGAACAAATTTAGGAGCATCAGATGAAGGATTTGCATGGGTGAGACTTGGGGCTGGTCAGGCTAATTCAAGTAAAGATGAACAAGCTGTAAATATAAAGTAACATTTTATTAATTGTTTTAAATGAATTAATTACGTTCCCGCTACGTTTTTAAAGAAAATTAATTTACGCTTCCGCTATGTTTTAAATAAAAGATTTTATAATGCTTCTGCATTTTATTAATTGGATTTTCATAATGAGTTTAACGAAGGTTTAGTAGTGGTCCGGTTAGAGGCGCTATGATATTTCTTTAAAAGAGTTTTAAATAAAGAGGGTTTTAGTGGTTAAATAAAAGTTTTGAATTCTAGCGTATTTTTCAAAAGTTACGAAAAACTGAGTCGTTATAGTTGATATCAGAGTAAAATTGTGTTAAATTGCTCTACTGCATTTTAAAACTTAACCGTATTTTAAATTGTTCCGATACAGTTGGTATTAGAGCGAAATTTCTACTCTACTGCATTTTAAAACTTAACTGTGTTTTAGAAATGATTTTTGTAAATTGCTCTGATACTGTTAACGGTGATTTCAAAAATGAAAGGATTCTATAAATCCCTACCAACACGAGCTTCGATGTGGAGATACTCCATCAACTGCAAGTAAGTTACTAAATTTAATTTTCTTTCATAACGTATAATTTTTTTTATTATTTATTCTACGTCAGAGGTATCATGGTTAGAGGATGACGAAAGGTTAGGCAAGAAGGAGGTATGAGTGGTGCGGATGACACGATCACTCGGTTGACTACATTAGTGGAACGACAATCGCATCAATTGGAGCAACAGTCTAAAAATTTTGGAGAATTTGATGGAAATTATTGCGCGTGGAAATGAACGAGTTGTGGAACAACGTGTCACTGAGTAGCCAATGTAAGTTGGGAGAAGCTTCAGCGATTACGGCCACCTCAGTTTGACGGGAATATTACTGATCCAGACAGTGTTGAGGAATGGATGCGGACCATGGAAGACATGTTGATCAATGCTAAGATAAAGGAAGAGGAAATGGTAGCATCTGCCACGTTTATGATGGTCAAGGACGCAAGATTTTGGTGAGACTCAGTCAAGGTAACCAAGGATGTGACTGTGATGACACGGGAAAAATTCAAAAAATCTTCTATGGTAAATATTTTAACCGCACAACAAGGGCAAAGAAGTTGGTAGAATTTGTCTAGCTATAACAGGAAGGATCAGTTTCAGAATATGTTCGCAAGTTCAAGCCGTTGTCACGGTTTGCCCCACACATGGTAAGTAATAATGAGCATAAGGTACACCACTTTATACAAGGACTAAAGACGGAGATTCATTAAGGTGTGGTTGGAGCAGGAACACAAGATGTAGCCTACTCCGAGATCGTATTAAGAGCTCTTGACCTTGAAGAAGTAAAGAATCAGATCTTAAAACAAAACAAGTCTGTGGTAAAGTTTCAGCTGTATTCACAAGAAGAAAGGTGCCCGTCCAAGGGAATAAAGCGGCCCTTTGAAGAAGAAGGAAACCAACAGGAGATGCGGTGCCCAAGGTGCAGGCAAAGTCATGAAGGAGAATGCTTGATTAAGTCGCGTAAGTGCTTTAAATGTGAGAAGACTGACCATTTTGCCAAAAACTGTCAGAGGATGTAAAAGATAAAAGAATGATGTACTCCTTATTATAGTATTTACATTTGGTTAGTAGTAAGTGTATGGAATGTAAAAATGTGCTGCAAATTAATTAGTATTGTATTTGAATGACAGTAGTTGTTATGAACACGATGTTCCTATAAATATGTTGTTTAATGGGTGTGATAAATGGATGGATTATTCTAGGACTGTTCGGAAGGACTCGAAAGTTTGGCGAAACTCACTCAAACACAGACTTGGAAACGGAAACAGATACGGGAATGGCAACAGAAACGAAAACGAATACTAAAACGGTATGAGCACATAAACCAAAACAAAAATAGGAACAGAAACGGAAACGGAAATGAAAAAGAATTTCTAGAAATGGAAACAGATATAGATACGAAAACAGAAACGGGAATGGAGACAGGAACGGAAATGGATACGGAAACGCGAACGATGACAGATACCAAAACAGACACTAAAACAGGAATGAAAACAGAAACAGAAATGAGGGTCTAATGAGTGATGTTGCGGCTTGCTCTCGGGAATATCCAAATGATCTTTAGGATGATCTTTGGAGAACAAGATAAATCTAAGTTAGGATGTAGAAGCATTGGATTTCGAAGTGTCTTAGGTTTTGTTCATATGTGACGTGGCAATGTATTCATTTGGGAAATGAATGCAAACTTGTTTTGGTTGTGTTTAAATTACTGTGAAATCATTGGAATGTTTCTTTACTTAAGTCATACTTAGGATTTTGAGCAAAGAGAATCATCTTCGATGGTACCTTGATGATTCAACATCGTAATTGAGTGGTCACTTGGTTGAGAACTATCTGGGTTTGGTTGGGAAACTAACGGATAATGGTTTCTAAGGATTTAAAGGTTTCAACGACGACTCAAACAATCGGTTATAAGAATTTTGTATATACTAAGGACAAAAATAAGATAATGCTATGAGGAAGTTACGATTGGCGAGCATCTAGCTTTAGAATTAAGGTTGAATGACAAAGTATAGAGTGTAGAAATTTTGATATCCTTAGCTATTGGATAACTAAACAAGATAAAAGAGAATAGATGGGTTTTCTCTATAATGGATTGTCCACAAGGGATCTAGAAAATCCACTAAGGTGACATGTTAACTCTGGGAGGAAAAGTGAAAATGCTAAATCTTTATGAGATAAGCAGTGACTGAGTAAGGAGTTAACCGACGGAGGATATGGATCTAGCTTAAGGAATGAGAAAGTGATTGCATTAAAAGTGTTTTCTTATGAGGAAAATGCAATTATGATGGATCTTTTTGGTGTGTTGAGTTGGTATTTTGATGCGTAATTACATTTTGGTGCAATTAAGATGGATAAGGTACGGTAATTAGTAATATTATTGGATTAAGAGAAAGAAATCCTTTGAATAATAAGTGAAAGAGATGTTTACGCTAGACAAATTTCGAGGACAAAATTTATATAAGGAGGGCGAAATGTAATACCCCAACTTTTTATATCAGAATTTAATAAGGTTAATTAGAAAATATTTGAGGATATTTGATTAATTGAATAATTTTTTGGGGTATTCCCAAAGACGTATTCTGTTAGATTATAATTTAACAGAATTTATCGAATGATAATTAATGATTAATTTGGAAGAAGAATAAAATGAGATTTATTGAATTAGTTGGGATTAAAATGTTAAAATGTGATTAATTAGAGATTTAATGAAGATTAATTGAGGAATTGAAAATAAAGAAAAATTAAATGGAAAATTGGGAAAAAGACTCGGTTCAGATGTTGTTGGTTGGCCAAACCAGTTCAGGTTGTGACTTGATGCTTAGTTCGGTTCAAAAATTGAAAGTAAAGGGAGGAATTTCTTTGGCCTTCGGCCATTTGGTGAGAGAGAGAGAGAGAGAGAGAGAGAGAGAGTTGACGAGGGAGAGAGGACCCGAGAGATCGGGAGGTGGAGATGTCAAACGGGAAACGGCGAAAGTGCGACATCGACTGCGATGAAGGCTCGGGCTTGGGTGAGGGTTGTCCGGCGGCGATGAACGACGCGGGTGCGAAGCTAGGGCTCGGAATCGGGGCTCCTGCCGGTCGTTTTTTCCAGCGACGAGTTGAGGTAAGCTCCGTCGATTTTTCCTCCTCCTTGATGTGCTGTTGATCAGGCGTGGTTGGAGGCATTGGCAGGAGCTGAATCACTGATCTCGCATCGGGCAAGGGCTAATCTGGATGGTGCAGATGGTGACCTGTGACCAGATCCGACCGGGTCTGGCTTGACCGGTTCGGGTGGATTGTTGTCTGCTATGCAGACAACCCCATCATTCTTTCCAGAATCGTACACGGCGTGGGGGGCAGCCTCTAAAAAGCTGGAGGAAATTGGGGGCTACACTGGCAGAGTGTTTGTCGAGGGCAGGATAAAAAGGGCAGAGGAGTGTCTGGTAGAGATGGAAATCCCCTCGGGTGTAGCTAGGAAGGCCGAGTGTCCCTTGGTGTTAATTTACAGAGAAGTGATGGGAGACATGGATGCTAGCCGAGAGAAGATGAGGATGCAGGGGTGTTCTGGAGCTGCTGGTCTGCCTTGTTTCTAGTGAGAATATGTCGACAGTTTTGGTTAAGATATATGTTAATTTGATTAGTAGAAATTAATGAAGAAATGTTAATCTTCTGATGAGTTTGGTTTCTACCGAGGGTGAGAAGATATTGGTGTTGGTTAATCTGCATGTTAGTAGATAGTTGAATAATGAGGAAATGCTAATCTACTGATGATATTGATTCTGCTTTTGAGTTGAGTTCTGGAATGTAATCTATTGTGGGATGACTATTCTTTGTTGGTAGTGTTAAGCTTCAGTTTGATTCTGCAACTGTGAAATCGTTGGATATATGTTCTGGGAAGTCAATGCTTTGTTGATAATAGTTTAGCTACTGCCTTTATTGCTTCGTGAAACATGTTTATGGCTACCTCTATTGGACTGAATGAATTTATTGGATGTGATAATTTGTTTAGCCATAGTTTTAGGAAGCATGAATATATTGGTTTTAACCTTGTTGGATGGAAGATAAGTTGATGCTTCTGTGGACTTTTCTAAATGAGTGTATTGGATGAATAACCCATTGGTGTTGATATGCTACTGGGTTGTCTACTGTTGTTTCGATTTCTTGTAGTTGCTTCTGGGTAATTGTGGTCATAGCTACTGTTATTATATTAATTAATGAAGCATGAATGAATGGGACACTTTGGGAAAAGGGAGAATTATGTTAAGTTGAATTTGCAAATGTTGGGAGTATTATGTCCATTGAAAGTTGGATATTGATAAGTGTAGAAGTGTGATATTTGGAAATTAACCTGTTTAATCATATCAACTTGGTAATATGCTTGGTTTAGATTTGAGTTATTAATTGGACGAATGTATGACGATAATCGGATATGAATATTAGGATTAATTATTAAACTGAGTAATAATTAAGAAAATGGTTCTATTTAGGAGGTCTTAGTGTAAGTAACGAGAAATTAGAATAGAAAAGACGTTAAGATTTAATAAGTAGATTAAATGATTGTATTAATGACTAAATGCTTCTAAATATGAAAGTACTAAGAAGAAGAGAAATTAGTATTAAGCTTTGAACGAAGAATTGAGGTAAGTGATATGCATGTGTTTTGGTGTTTAGACCCTACATCGTAAGAATAGGGTATGCATGTTTCGTAGCTTACCGCTTTCCTAACATGTCTACTGTTTTAATAGCACGTCTCGTGGTTTATAGTTTTAATAGCATGTTTATCGTATTTAATAGCACGTTGCATTGTTTACAGTTTTCATAGCATGTTTCGTTGTTTACCTTATTTAAAGTATGTCTACAGTTTTAACAACATGTTTTGTTGTTTATCGTATTTAAAGCATGTCTAAAGTTATTAATTGCATGTTTCGTTGTTTACTGCTTTTACACACGTTTGAATGTTTATGTATGCTTTCATATTACTATTAGAAATTGTATGCATTCATGAGCATCATGTATCACGATTTTCAAAAGCACATACGAAAATGGATTTTGTGCACGATTTTAAAGAATGGTTTAAGCGATGCTCACACAGGCTAAGTGTATGGTGTTCTCGAGGGTTGATCATACGAAGCAAACTACCATCATTTGAGTTGTAGGACTATCCAATTTACCATGAAAAGCGAAATAGATAATAAACGAGAAACAAGTAAAATAAAGAAAAGAAAAAGGCAACAATATGATGCGAGGCCATTTAAGCCTTTGTGGCACGGCCGGTAGCGAGCTTTCGGATTATGCCATCGTCGCTAGCAAGCTTTCGAATTATGTCATTGCTGCTCGTATCTGTTGCAAGGTCCCTGGATTATGCTAGGACAGTCCCTGGACTATGCCGGGACATAACGACCAATCATTAGCAGGTTTTCAGATTATGCCATCGCTGCTATATTAGTGGTAAAAGACAAAAATGATGAATAAAACGTAAAAGACGAAAATGATGAATAAAATGTAAAAGACGAAAACGATGATTAAAAGTAAAAGATAAAAAGATAAGAAAAAGACGAGAATAGAAATTGTATAATGTTTTTAAAAGAGCACAACATGAGCATATAGTATGATAGTATGATAGTATAAGATAGGTATTGTCACTTACTAAGTATTAGGCTTATAGCTTACGACTTGCGATGTAAGAAAAATGACGAACAAATGTAGGAGCAGCAGAGGAAGGATTTGCACGGGCAAGACTTGGGACTGGTCAGGTTAATTAAAGTAAAGATGAACAAGCTGTAAATATAAAGTAACATTTTATTAATTGTTTTAAATGAAATAATTACGTTTCCGCTATGTTTTCAAAGAAAATTAATTTACGCTTCCGCTATATTTTAAATAAAAGATTTTATAACGCTTCTGCATTTTATTAATTGGATTTTCATAACGAGTTTAACGAAGGGTTAGTAGCGGTCCGGTTAGACGCACTCTGATATTTCTTTAAAAGAGTTTTAAATAAATAGGGTTTTAATGGTTAAATAAAAGTTTTAAATTCTAGCGTATTTTTAAAAAGTTACAAAAAATCGGGCCGTTACATTAATTGTTTTGATGATGAATGTTTTAATTGAATTAGAAGTTGTTTATCTTTTGAATATGTTTAATTGTTTTATCTTTATATTTATGTTGATTTTTATTGGAAATACCCTCTAACAAGGGTATTTGGATATACTAATATCTTTATTTAAGTTCATGTAGCTAAAGGATACATCACTTTGACTTTGAAGCTTCAAAGAGTGGAATACATGGAGTATAGGTCGACTAAAGCACTGTGGGTGGTTGACCAGTTTGAAATAGAGGCAAAACTGCTGAAAAGCAGTCGACCCAGTGAAGATGGTGGTCAACCACAAAATGGACAAATTCAAGCATAATTCTAAAATGTGAATAAGTGGTTAAAAGGGGTCAAAGCGATCGACCTATCAGACTGCATTTCACACAACGGCTATATTCCAACGGTCGAGAGGCGATCGACTAAACAATGGGGTGGTAGACCAGTTTTGTAGTTTTTATAAATAGAAGACACTCTGAAGCTTATTTCAACCAAGAGAGAATCATAGCAAAGCTCTGCCAAAATTTGTACAATAATTCTCATTCATAATAGAGTGTCAAATCTAACTCTTCAAACTCCCAAATTTGAGATTTTATATTTGGAAGAGTTAGGATTTTTAGTTTTTCTATTTCTTGTACTCAAACGTTGATCGGAAGGGTGACGCCTAAGAATAGTTAAAGAGAAGGGGGTGACGCCCTAAAATAGTCTATAAAGGCTTGATTGATGCCCATGAAATTCAATCAACAATAACCGTGAAAGTTATTGGATTTAAGGATCTCTAAGTCGGGAACTTGGAGCGTGGACGTATGCCAAGTTGCCGAACCGCGTAAACAATTGTGTTTTCTCTCTCTATCTTTTAACTCCTTTATATTTATGTTTGTTTGTTTATCTATATATATTAAATCACTTTGGGATAAAATTAATATTATCGCACGAAAAACGTTTAGATCGCCTAATTCACCACGCCCCCTCTATAGGCGTGCATACGATCCTATAGTTTTTACTTATACAGTTTCTCGAACATTACTGAAAACACTAATTATATTACGCCATGTGTGTCTATTGGATGTATTGCGTTTGTTGAAAAATCAAGAAATATTACAAGATTCATGCAACGAAAGTACTAATTAGAAAAACATCTTCATATGAGTGTTGTTTCATACCCTTACCATCCCTTTTTTTCCTCCATCTTTCTCTCCCTCTTTTCCTACACCTCTTTCTTTCTTCTATAAATACTATATTTCTCCTTCATTTTTTTTTTATAAAAAATTCTTTCAATTTGTTAATCTCTTACTTCTCAATTTGTAGCATTCAATTAACAATATGCAACGTTAAAATTTTGTAATAATATTCATGTGATATACTTTTTTATTGGATCGTCTCAAATAATTTTTTTTTCTAAATACATGTCATTTTATATATTAATAAAAAAAATTGTTAATTAAATGACTAACTGTTATATTTTGACATCATAATAATAAATATGTATTATAATTTTAATAACTATTTTAAAAACATATACATTATAGTAATATAAATTGAAAACATTTATGTATGCTCGGCTCGTTAGGCTTGGCTCGTTAGACTTGTTTAGTCAGTTCACCTCGGCTCATTTAACTGTGGCTTGTGAGCCAGCTCGAGTTAAAAATTATTTTGGGTAGGTTTGTTAAACTCGACTCGTTGCTCGTTAGGCTTAGTTCGTTTAACTTGCTAGGTTTTATAAACTGGAATTTTTCAGTCTTAGTTCGACCGATTCATTTGTCACCTCTATAGTCAAGTGATCAACAATATTGCTCAAACATTGTCCATCATGGACTATAGTACTATTGAAAAATGGGAAATTAAGAAATCAACCACTGTACTTTGTGATCAATGGCAAGTCAATCACTAAAGTATTTTTCTTAACAACTTAACCATTGAACAATGAGAAATAGACGCCAAAAAACATCGCTGTCACGTTTGCCATTAAAAAACATTTTCGTTCCTCTACGAAACGTTTTCTTTCTGTTGCGGAAAGTAAGTTTTTGAAATAAGACTTAGAAAAGTAGTCTTTCTACTGTTGAAAGATGACTTTCCGCTACAGATAGACGACTTTTTGCAGAGGAAAGACGACTTTCCTGTGCAGAAAGATGATTTTTTGCAGAAGAAAGATGATTTTCGCTGCAGAAAGACAACGTTCCGTAGAGGAAAGTCTGCAGAAAAAGAACAAATTTATTGTCTTCTTCGTAGAAAAACACAGACAAATTGTGATTCTCCAATGGACAGTAAAACAATTCTAAATCATCCGAAATCTAAAACATTATATTCTTTTACAAAATCTTCTAAATTATAAAGCTAAAAAAAATTAAGTATAATATTTTCTCAAATCCATTCTCCATGGGTATTAACTATTTTCCACTTAAATCTCTAAAATCACGACTTTTTATAGTTTTTTCTTTGGTATTAGCTCTTGAGTTCTCAGAAAGTTAACGGCAATATTTGGTCTATTTATTTATTATAATTCAGTGTTTAAATTGTTAGCAAAAATTATTCAATGGTTAATTTATCATTAATCACATAGTATAATGGTTGTTTTATTAATTTCCCTTGAAAAATTAAAAGCTAAGTGGATGATAGGCTTCGAAATGAATATTCCATGGCAAATAAAGAGATGATTATTAGGTGCACTAACCTGATATGATTAAACTAGTACTTGAAAAAACTGAAAAGTTAAGGCAATGCCCACTAATTCACCTTTTAATCCCCTTTTTAATATTATATTCCACAATTAAAAATGTTCAATCTCGACATAGAACAGACTTATCCACGTCCCCAAACACTGCTTTAACTGGTACCCTACACAGCTTATCCTCCAACTAATTACAAAACCATACTCTCATACAAATATGAGTAATGTTAATGTATACCATCTATTTTTATATTATGTCCTATAGTTTACTTATTAATAGAATGAATATAATACATTATTTTGATTACTCAATTGGCAATTATGATGGGGAATTTTTTTTATTTATCGTCTTTTTCATAGGCGCTTTAATACGATAAAGAATTGAAGAAGTCATAAAAGAAGGAAGGATGTTAGAGAATGAATAAATTATGCTATATGTTTTATTAATACACAACTAATATTAAAAGATACATCAATTACTTAATTAGAATAGGAAAACTAATATGATAAGAAAATTAATACAATTAGAATAAAAAAAATACAAATTTAATAAATTACTATAATTAAAGGGAAACTGACAAATCAACTATTGTACTTTGTGCTCAATGACAAGTTAACTACTAAAGTATTTTTGTTAACAATTTAACCACTAAACTATGAGATATTAATGGAGTAAACACCGTGGTTACATTTTTCTTTAAATAGCATTGTCGTTTCGCAGCGTAATGTGAATGCTTGAAATATAACTCAAGAATATCGTTGATCCGCAGAGGATTGTTGTCGATCCGTAGAGGATTGTCGATCAACAGAGGATATTCGTTGATCCGCGGAGGATTGTCGTCGATCTGCAGAGGAACGTCGTCGATCTGTAGAGGAATGTCTGTAACTAAAAAAAAATCATCGTCTTCTTCATAGAAAAACATAGATAAACTGTGATTTCCTATGGACTGTAAAATAATTCTAAATCATCCGAAAACTAAAACATTAACATTATTTTACACAATCTTCTTAATTATAAAATTCAAAATCTTCCAAATTCATTATTTTACAAAATCTGAAATCTTCTAAATTCATTCTCCATGGATATTAACTCTTTTACATTAAAAGTCTCTTCTAAAATCACGAGTTTTTTTTTCATGAGTATTTGTTCTTTTTCACTGAGATTTTCATAAAGTTAACAGAAATATTTGGGGTGGCAATTTTTTATAGTTCAGTGGTTAAGTTGTTAGCAAAAATACTTTAGTGATTGCCCTGTCATTCATTACAAAGTACAATGGTTGATTTGTCATTTTCCCAAAATTAAAATTAAGATGCATGAAATAACAATTAAAATATTATAGTTTCTTTCCTTTATTAAATACCATGTGTAATGGATAGTAATTAATGTTAATTTTTGTGTACTTTCTTATTTTGTCATCTTAATCTACCCAAACAAGATCAAAGGGAAGAGTGTTGTCTAGCTTTTTTATTCGCTAGTTGAAAGCTTTGATGATCACTAGTTCATAACATGTGTAACTTTTGGTCAATTACCGAGTAAATTATTTAGTTTTCTCTTTAATTTTACGTACAAATTATGTAACTTTTTGGTCAATTATGTATTCTCTTTAATTGATATTTCATTCTCTAAACTATGTCCACTAAAAACTATAAAAATATTTTGAGATACTGTTATTATTTTTTATCAACAACAAAAATCTATTGTCATCAACAACAATATAATTTTTATTTTGTTTTTCATTCCGAGAAACCACAAGAAGCTTTCACCTTTTCAAACGAAAAGCTCTGCTTTAGATTTCTCTCTCCATTATTACTAGGGATGTTCAAAATCAAATCGAGACTGGTGAACTAAACTGAAACCAATCAAATCAGTTCAGTTTGGATCAGTTTTGAACACTTCATAACCAATTTTTGGTTCTATTTAGTAAGAACCAAAGTTTTTTGTTCGGTTTTTTGATTTTTCTTTTGCGAAATCGACAATAACAGAACCGAACAAACCAAATTTGTGATTAAAAATGTGAACGAACTTCATTCAGCTTTGGAGCAGAATGACTTCGTTCCACACAGGAATGAAATCGTTTCGCACTAGAACAAACTATTTCGAAGTGTGAACCGCGAAGGGCAAGGCGTGAAGTCGAACCCTCTTGGCTTTAAGAATCGATTTACAGGGAGTGAAAGTTTCACTCTGCTAGTGTTCTACAGCAACTCGGTGCTCATGACTCACATCGCTCCCTCTCGACTCTCATGTCGCTCCCTCTTGTCTGGCACTTCGATTTTTCCTTCCGTTCCCATCATTTCCCTTCTATTTTCGTCATTCCCTCATGCCTCTTCCACCCGACATGACACAGTTAGTCATTCACTCGCCTCTCGGCTCTCACGTTCTCTCAGTTTATGATGGACTATGGGTTCATTCCATCATTAATCAAACTTCCAAGATTATCATTGAGAGATTTAAGGTCAAACATAGGTGAAAGTTCAAGAAAAATTAGAGAATAATTGAAGGACTTTCCAAAACTGTCTTCTTTTTGACATTCGACAAGTGTTTGACTATATTTGCATTTAAAATGATGTCATTTCAAAAAGAGTGTTTCATGAAGATTGTAACTAACTTCTTAAAATTTCTAGAATGGGTTGTATCATTAACTTTGGAATTTTTTTGCCATGTCAAAAGCCCACAGAACAAAGAGCAATTGTTATGGAAAGTCCAAGTGTCCAAGCTTGGAGACCAAGGAAATCTCTACATGGGAACCATCCAAGTGGCCGAGCAGCAACAAGGATTAGCTGCCAAAATACATCAAGGTTTGGAGAAGAAGAAAGGAAGAATGAATTAAATAATCCTTTAGTTAATTAACCTAGTTTCCATTAAGTAGAAAATCGACCAAGCTTATGCTTAACCAATTTAGTGATATTATTCTTGTTTAATTATTTATGATTCTTTATTCTCATAATTGGATATTTATAACCACTCTTAAGTAATTATTTAGACAATTGAAGTTGGAATACAAAAAGCTCTTGCTTTATTTTGAAATTAGAGTTATTCCTTTTTCAACCTTTGGTGAGTTATACCCAAAGTATCCTTGTGTGAGCAATACCAAGAGATTGGGCTCACTTGGAGTTAAGTGAGTTCTCTTATTGGAATCTGCAACCCCAATCCTTGGAAGAAGGCTGTGTGAAGTGATGTCCAACTGAGGCGTCTCCATCAACAAATCATCCATTCAGAAGTTGCAAGCTCCATACTTGCTATTTCAGACAACATGAATTCTTCTCAGCATATTTCCTAATCGTTGAAGGTTATTTCCATTATTCTTCAAGGAGTTCTTTCCTTATTCATTCAAGAAGGCGTAGTCCAAATTTAAGCTCAAAAACTTCTAAAATGTGAGAGTTATTTGCTTCCAAAGTTGACTTTCCAAAAGTGAGTTTTGTGGCCAAATAAGGAAATGACATGTTCTAGAAATTTCACCTCCGTCATCCAAAAGCTGCACTTTTCCTTCTTAGCATACAACTGATGATCTCGTAGCATTTGCAAAACAATCCTTAGGTGATATATGTGTTGATCTCGGGTTTTTGTATAAATTAAAATATTATCATTAAAGATCACCATAAATTGATTAAAAAAGGGTCTAAAAAGTCAATTCATCGAATCCATAAAAGTAGTTGAGGCATTTGTTAATCCAAATGGTAACATCATGAATTCAAAATGCCAATAACAGGTTTGAAACATTTTTCTTGCGAATATACTTTTAGCGAATCTTTAACTGGTGATAACTGAATCTCAAATCAATTTTTGAGAAGTACTTTGATCCTCCCAAATGATCAAATAGCTCATCAGTTCTGGGCAAGGATACTTATTCGTAACTGTCTCCTAATTAAAATTTTGATAGTCAATACACAAATGAAGCGAACCATTATGTTTCTTAACAAATAAAACTAGAGCACCCCATAGAGACATACTTACGAATAAAATTTTATAAAGTGAATCATAAAGTTGAGAATGAAGCTTTCAAATCAGTTGGAGTCATTCTATATGGAGCAATAAAAACTAGAGCAATGCCAGGAACTAGATTGATATTGAACTTGAACTCAATCTTGAGGTCGGGTGGCAACCCTGGCAGATCCTAGAATTGGATGATTATGTTAAAAGTCACCATTGGAAAGTTTGTGATAAGTATTGAATGGATGTTTATTGGATGAATATGTCTAAGATAAATATGAATACTTATTGTTGTTGATGAGCAAATTGAGGATATTGGGTGATTAAAGGAAATGTTTTAGGAATAGGTTTTCGTAGCGGAAGTATGTATATCTACGAAAGTATGAGTATCTGTGGATGAGTGAGTATACATGGATGTGTAGTTGTAAGTTGATTATTTGAGGAGAAGCATCGATATATTGCATTATTTGAAAAATAATAATTATATCCACAGAATGAGGTATCAGTGGAAGCAGTAGTGTCCATAGAATAAAGTGTCTACATATGTAAGGTGGAATTTCAAGAATGAGGGGTTCGGAGAATGTTGGTATCTGTAACGGAAGTATTGGTGTCCGTGAAGGTGAGGGGTCTGTAGATTAGAGGTGGAAGTAATGGAATGAAGTGTCTGCGAAATTGTTGGTATTCACAATAGAAGCATTGATGATGTCCATGAAAATGTGGGTGTCCACGAATACTTTGTTTTGGAAGGACACGTATTAGATGTGTCCATAGAATATTATGTGTGGGGCTAATATCTGTAGTGATATCCGTAGGGGACACATAGATTTCCGCAAGTAGAAGTGTGGGGGTTCGCGGATACTTGGGTTCAAAAGGACACGTGATTCCATATTAGATGTGTCAGCAGAATATTATGTGTGGGGCAGATATCCGTAATGGATATCCTCCAACAAACGTATAGGTTTCCTCAAGTAGAAGTGTGGGTATCCACAAATACTTAGGTTCGAAAGGGCATGTGGCAGCGTAGTAAATGTGTCTATAGACTATTAGTGTGGGAGTGGATATCCGCAGCAAACACGTTGGATTCCGCAACAGACGCATAGGATTCCTCAGCGGATGCATAGGTTTTTGCAATCGAAAGTGTAGGTGTCCGTGGATACTTGAGTTCGGAAGGACATGTAACCTCACATTAAATGTTTCCAAGGAATACATCCACAGTGGATAGCCGCAGTGGACATGTAATTGTCTGCAATGGACGTGTAGATTTTTGCAAGCGGATGTGTGGGCATCCACAAATTAAGTTATTACGGATGTCTGGAAAATGAATAACAATTTTGTGATGTTTATAAGTGGACGACTGACTCTGTTATTAAAGAACATTTTCTTTAGGTTTTAAATCAATTAACCATTGCATAAATTCTTTGAGGATAGTTTAAGACATCAGTAGATGATGTCAAGATAAACGTGTGACATCATTTGTGTATGCTTAATAATAAGATTTGCATGGGTCATATTACATGCATTATTAGTATGTATTATATGCATTTAATATTCAGATAATGTGGATACCAAATCAAGCATCACTGAAATATTTATATATACAAAAGATATTATTTAGATGATATTATTGGTCATAGAGGAATCCAATATACCTCTCCACGCTATATATTTGTGTGAAGTATGTAAAGTGGAAAATAGAAGGGAAATGATTATGGCTCCCTCTTGGGTTGCAAAACCCTAGCCCTCTAGAGGTTTAATTTAAGCATGGGTGCACCTATTGGAAACAGAGGCAAGTATGGTGGGATTTTGTGATGTGCGCGACTTTACATACGATGGTGTTTGATCACATTATCATTGCATAGTTGTGAAAAGAGACTAAATGTTTGATGATCATATTGCATAATCATAATCCAACTAAAGTATACCTCACAAAAATATCATCTCCCAAGGGAGAATGCTAAAATGAATATAAAATTTCGCTAGATCTAAACGTGATTGGCAACTGGAAATCCGATTGATAATATCCTAAAATGTGTCATTGGGTGGGTTGACTAAACGCAATAGGGATTATGTTTTTAAAGAAAAATTTATTTAAAAGGATGTTTAAGCATGCATGAATTTAAAAGTCACGTTTCATAAATTCCTTTCAGAAAATAGGTACAAAAGGGCATGTGTATAAAATCACCAACTAATATGTGATACGTAATTAAAATAAGTCATTGTTGTATAAATTAAAAATCACAGTAAAAATAAAATCACTCACAGACTCCGGGCACACCATGTCATAGGCATATAATAGAATAAAAGCAATGTTCGGCGATCACAAGAGCTAAATAATACCCTGATCAGGTTTAGGGATTCGCAACCAAAGGAAACGGCACATACAACTGTCCTATTACCTATTTGCACTTTAAGAATTCGAATCCAAGGACATTTGAAAAATCTTCTATTACCCAATTCAATACATTCCGCACGGTAGAATGTGTGAAAACAAAATAGACCACAAATCGGGTCGATCAAACTTGATTCGCACGACCAAGTTGATCAACAAATATTTATAGGCATGCTTAAATGAAATGTGAACAGTGAAAATAAAATATAATATAAAAATCTGACGATCATAAAAATGGACGCGTTGTTTTAATATGAGACAAGTCTCAAAATATTCACTT
The DNA here is from genome assembly GCA_022433065.1 of Begonia loranthoides. Lineage (NCBI taxonomy): Eukaryota > Viridiplantae > Streptophyta > Magnoliopsida > Cucurbitales > Begoniaceae > Begonia > Begonia loranthoides. The sequence goes on from CM039485.1 coordinate 22,917,238, forward strand.
TAAAAGAATTATGCAATGCAGTGCATAAAGTAAATCCCTACCTCAAATGGGCTTACACCAATTAAAGTTCAAAAGTCTGAATAACCCAATTCCAATAGTCCATGAATTTAATTTAAGGTGGGGTACCTATCCAAAAATTAAGGCATAAATTTTTTAGTCAAATGGTTATACCTTAAATTTTCAAATTTTTATTTAAATTTAATCCAATTTAAATAGGTAAAACTTTACTAAAAAAATATGGGCCAAATAGGCCCAAAACTACTCTAGACTACAACCCAGCCCAAGATTAAACAGGTTAGCCCATGGTTCGCAAACCTGTAGCTCACTGAACTCAAATGCAGCTCAAATATAGGGCTTCCTGTGGATCATCACCTTCAACACGGATGACCGCGGTCTGCCCATTGTGAGGGGCACCCTCGTTCCAACTTGTCGAGAACGAGTTCTTCCCTGGTCGAGACTCCCTGTCTTGGCCAGTCGCTCATTCAACCAAAGTCAAAGATATCTCCCGTTGTAGCTCAACCTCTGTTGAGCTGCATCTAGGCGATCAAACACAAATGAAGATCGTAGGGATCAATTGCCGAATAACCAAACAATTTGTCCAGAACCCAACTCATCAACAGGTAAAAATAAAAATCCAAAATTTCATAGTTCGATTTTCCAAATTAAAACATCCATAAGCAGTGAGTTCTTCGAAGGAAAGTTTGAATTTTTCATACCTTCTGGCGATGGTTTTTCGATCACCGAAACCACCGATTAACTCTGTGAAGATCGACAATCTCCTCTTCCAAACCACATTCAGAATTAATTTGATCCTTCCCTTTATTATCGAGAACCAAAATTTGTAAAAAAATCCAAAATTTCAGTCTAAACTTTCAATTGAAACAGAGGATAAGAGTTGGGCTTACCCACGCCTAACGACTTCCGACCATTGACAGTTCTACTAAGGAGGATCTTCACAACTAAACAATTTCCTTTCTAAAGTTTGAATCAAAAAAAAAACTTCACTCAGTAACTCAATCAATACATAAAGGGAGAAATCCATTTTACCAAAGTCTGAAATTTGCAATAGATTACTTAGTTTTCACTCTATTCGTAAGTGTCCTCTCTGCTTGCGGAAAAGAAATTGATAAGATCATAGAGAAAGAGTGGAAAAAGAATCAGGGAAGGGAATCAAAAGAAATAGACAGAGAGGGGTAGGAAATGGGAGCAGAAAATAAAGAGGGAGAAGTGAGAGATAGAGAGAGGCTGAGGAAAAATGGAAGAAGTGGATCTGGTTTAATGTAGTGGAGGAGAATATGGAAAAATGGAAGAATATCCTTCCAAGTATGAAACGTCCCTAGAAAGGAATTTATTTCTTAAAATAATTCCATTATTAAAAGAATACTAAATGTTACATTCTTCCCTCCTTAAAGAATTTCGTTCTCGAAATTTAGAACAAACTCGAAAGTACCATTACACAAACGGGGATATATTGTCATCATATCATATTCAATTTTCCAAGTAGCTTCTCTTTCATTATGTTTCTTCCACTGAACTCGAACCAAAGGTATCTCACGATAAAGCAAAACTCCGATCTCACAGTCCATAACTTTCTCAAGTTCTTCCTCACAAAATACTTAGTCTTGACTAGGAACTTCAATCCAAGAAATAATATGAAAAAGGTCAGAAATGTACTTTCTCAGCATAGAGACATGTAAGACATTATGAACATAATTTAGGTGTAGCGGTAACTTCAATCGATAAGTCACCAAACCATTCCGCTCAATAATCCAAAAAGGACCTATATATCTTAGAGCTAACTTTCTTTTCACACTAAAATGACTAATATCTCGATGAGGTCACACTTTTAAGAATAAAAAATCGTTGGTTTCAAACTCCACTTTCCTCCAACGGAGGTCTGCATAACACAACTGTTAACTCCGAACAGTACCCAGTCGCTCCTTAATCACTTGAACTTTCTCATTTGTCTTAGGAATCAAATGAGACCTGAGAGCAACACGCTCTTGGTTTCAGTCTAACATAAAGGTGATCTGCATAGTCTTCAAATACAAAGCTTCATATAGCGAAACATCAATATTGTTTTGATAGCTATTATTACAAACAAACTCTACTAAAGACAAGTGATTCACCCAACTATCTCCAAAATCCATAATGCAAGATCTCAATATATTCTCGAGAATCTGGATTGTATGCTCAAACTGACCATCGGTCTGAGGATGATGTGTTGAACACTAAATAAGCTACAAGGCCAAAGTTTTCTAAAGGGATCTCCAAAATTTTGTCGTAAATCTCAGATCTCTATCAGAAATAATACTCAAGGGAACAACGTGAAAACGAATGATGCTCTCAATATACAACAGACTTAACTTCGTTAAAGAGAAATCTATTCTGATAGGGATAAAATGTGGGGATTTCATAAATCTATCAACAATCACCCACATAACATCAAATTTCTGCAATGTCCTAGGCACACAAAATCTATGGTAAATTTTGTCCCATTTGCACTCAGGGATAGTCAAAGGCTACAACAATCCAGCAGGCTTCTGATGTTCAGCCTTAATCTATTAACAAGTCAAACACCTTGAAAAATACTCAGATACATCATGTTTCATTTCGATCTGCCAGTACTGATGCTTCAAGTCATGAGACATTATTGTACTGCGGGGATGAATAAGAAATCTTGGATTTATGGTTTTCTGCTAAAATAGTCTGCCACAAATCCAAATTATTAGAGACAACAACTCGATTATTGAAGAATAGAAATCCATCAGGATTGATCTCCCAACGTTAAACTACTCACCAGCTTGAATCACCTCGAATCTACACATCGTCAAACTTTGCAATTCTTTCACACGTTGCAAAAGTGTAAAGGTCACTATTAAATTAAAAACTCAAACAAAATGACCATCTTCCTGATATTGTAGCTCAACATCTCCAATAATAAGAAATCTCTTCCAATCATCCAAAACAATAAAATAAAGATAACCTTGAAGATAACGACTCAAAACATCAACTACAACATTAGCCTTACAAAGATGATATTCTAGAGTAAAATCATAATTCTCCATATACTCAACCCAACGATGTTGTCAGAAATTTAAATCACGTTCTGAGAAGAGATACTTTCAACTTTTGTGACTAAAAAATATCTCGAATTTAGTATCATATAAATAGCTCCGCCAAATCTTTAAGGCGAAAATAATTAATTTCACACTCCAATCGTGAGTAGGGTAATTCCATTCATACTTTCTTTTTTAACTGCTGAAATGCATAAACTATAACATTATCCTACTGCATCAAGATGCAACCCAAACCAACTCTTCATGCATCCGTATAAATAGCATAAGACAAACACTCATCAGGTAATGCTAAAACTAAGCAGTAGTCAAACTTTGCTTGAATGCATCAAAAGTTGTCTGACCCTTTTCATTCCAAATTCACATCGTTACTGATCAACAATATAATAGAAGAAAAAAATTATACAAATCAACAATATTAACTAGCCAGACCCAAGAAGTTACGCACCCACAGACATTTTGGGGTGGCTTTCAATCTAACACGGTTTCAATCTTTGCTAGATCAATGGAAATGGCATTTTGAGAAACAACATGGCAAAGAAATTTCACTTCGATCATCCAAAAGTTACATTTTTCACGCTTTGCATATAACCGATACTTCTTCAATGTTAGTAGAAAAAAATTCTCAAATGTTCCGTAGATTCATTTAGAGTCTTGATATATATATATATATATCAAGACATCATTAATGAAAGCCACAACAAAATGGTCAAGATATGGTCGAAAGACCCGATTCATGAGATTCATAAAAACAGCTGGTGCATTAGTCAGATCAAACAGAAGCACCATAAATCTAAAATGTCTATAATGAGTCCAAAAAGATGTTTTTGAAAAATTCTTTTCCACACATTTTCAATTGATAATAATCAATATCAAATCGATCTTCAAGATGTATATAGATCCTCCAAGCTAATCAAATAAGTTATTAATCCGTGGTAACGGATACTCGTTCTTGATTGCCACAAGATTCAAATTTTGATAATCAATGCATAGATGAAGTGAACTACCCTGCTTCTTTGCAAACAAAACGGCACACCCTACAGTGAAAAACTATTTCGAATAAACCATGTTTGCAACAAATCATTCAACTGAACACTCAGTTCATTCAATTCAATAGGAGCCATGTGGTACGGAGAAATCAAAATTGGAGTAGTAAGGAGCATCAAATCAATGCAAAAATATATATATCTCGCGGTAGGGTGGCAACCCAAACAGATCCTCAAGAAAAAATATCACAGTAATCACAATCCACTGAGAAATCATAATAATGTCTGACCGTAAGAAGGTCACGACTAATAACAAAATATCCTCGTACGGCTCCAATCTCCTCCGACCACCCAACGGGCTCACAAAACATGATTAATAGAAAACATATTGGATGCACTGGAATCTTTCTGTTTTCCAACGTGAGGGTAATAATTTTTCTAATAACAATCAGTCTTTAACTTTGTATAAGTTCAACCAATCCATACCTAGAATTACATCAAATTGATCCATAGATATAATTATCAGATCCACAGATATTCATGATCATTAATAATAAGGGTAGCAAATTGAACAACAAGACATGTTTCATATCTCTTATTCAATGAAATACTAAAAATTAGGAAATCTTCTAGCTTCTCTACAGTCATAGTTTCCTTATCCAATTTATGATAAATACAGATCATATTCTGGTGATGACCAGCACTGCAATAGTTGTTTCTAAATACTACTTAAACTGAGTTCATATCATCATACTATCGGTTAATCCAACTTAGGATACTTACATCATACATCAATTATCTTCTTGAAATAGAAGATTGCAAATCCAACTCAATACTTCGGTGAAACTCCAAAACTAGTTAAATTCCTTTGTATCATCCTTAACCAAATTTTTTTTTCAATAATTTGAGGGTCAGCTTCGCCCACAACGCTAGCCTATAAATGCTTTATAATTTCATCATATGTGATTTCAATACAAGTCACTTTCAGATAACTTTCTATTAATGTCATCATTCCATTTAAACAACTCAATCTTTGATCTAAATATTTCCAACTGCCTACGCAGAAACTTATACTAGTGTCGAATTGTAAAATTCAAATACTAGTTAGAAGTATTTACCATCATTTTTTGAATTAGAGTTTTCAAATGCAAGGTTCGAACTTAGACTAACAGATTCCAAGTATGAAAGAGTAAGCATTGAATTTTTGGAAGGAAATTGAAGCTTTGGATTTCCTTCTATGATAGGTTTCTTAAGTTTAAACTTCACAGGCCCACACATATGACCCAGAAGAGTTCGCAGACTCGTAGGTTCTGTAAAGCTGTTTCTAATCATTCACAAAGTGTACTCTTCATCACTTCAATCTAAATTCAAACCTCTCTAAATTATCCATGTCCAATTAGAGAAACGCCTTCATCCACCAGCAGACAACTTCAAGTTGTCTTTCTAACAACACCTTAATGCAAAGTAATTTTTGTATTGTGTTCTTAGGCACAGTATTTGTAAATCTTTGTAAATTACTATACTATCTACTTTATAAATATCACTGTTCAAGATGGAATCGGACTCTGATACCAAAAATTCTGTCACGACCCATAAGGGACCCGAGACGGAACGGAGAACGACCCAACCCAAAGGATCGAATCATCCAACCCATTTCATTTAAAATTTTATTAATTAATAGCAGAAGACTTAAATATTAGTTAGCCAAGGCCTAACAAATATGGGCTTATCAGGTTCAACAAGTGATATCAGATAGTAAAGCAATATAATCCAAAATGAAATAACTGTCCAAAAATTAAGAATAGGGATTACAGTCATCCAACTAAAGTATACCTCACAAAAATATCATCTCTCAAGGGAGAATGCTAAAATGAAGATAAAACTTCACCAGATCTAAACGTGATTGACAACTGAAAATTTGATTGATAAAATCCTGAAATATGTCATTCGGGTGAGTTGATTAAACTCAATAGAAAGAAAAATTTAATTAAAAGGATGTTTAAGCATGCATGAATTTAAAATTCACGTTTCATAAATTCCTTTCAGAAAAGGGGTACAAAAGGGCATGAGTATGAAATTACCCACTAATATGTGGCACATAATTAAAATAAGTCCTTGTTGTACAAATAAAAATTACAGTGAAAATAAAGTCACTCACGGACTCTGGGCACACCATGCCATAGGCATATAATAGAATAAAGACGATGCTCAGCGATCACAAAAACCAAATAATACCTTGATCAGGTTTAGGGATTCGCAACCCAAGGACACGGCACATACAACTATCATATTACCTATTTGCACTTTAGGGATTCGAATCCAAGGACATTTGAAAAATCTCCTATTATCTAATTCAATAACAAACAAACACATTCCGCACGGTAGAATGTGTGAAAACAAAATAGACCCCAAATCAGGTCGATCAAACTTGATTTGCACGACCAAGTTGATCAACAAATATTCATAGGCATACTTAAATGAAACGTGAACAGTGAAAATAAAATATAATATAAAAATCTGACGATTATAAAAATAGACTCGTCGTTTTAATATGAGACAAGTCTCAAAATATTCACTTTAAAAAAATTATGCAATGAAGTCCATAAAGTAAATCCCTACCTCAAATGGGCTTACACCGATTAGAGTCCAAAAGTCTGAATAGCCCAATTCCAATAGTCCACGAATTTAATTTAAGGTGGGGTACCTATCCAAAAATTAAGGCATATATTTTTGGGTCCAATGGTTATACCTTAAATTCTCAAATTTTTATTTAAATTTAATCCAATTAAATAGGTAAAAGTTTACTAAAAAATATGGGCCAAATAGTCCAATAATAGGCCCAAAACTTCTCTAGACTGCAGCCCAGCCCAAGATTAAACAGGTTAGCCCATAGTCCGCAAACCTGTAGCCCACTGACCTCAAATGCAGCCCAAATACAGGGCTCCCTATGGATCGTCGCCTTCAATGCAAACGATCGCGATCTGGCCATTGCGAGGGGCACCCTCGTTCCAACTCGTCGAGAAAGAGTTCTTCCCTGGTCGGGACTCCTTGTCTTGGCCAATCGCTCATTCAACCAAAGTTGAAGATATCTCTCATCGCAGCTCAACCTCTGTTGAGCTGCATCTAGGCGATCAAACGCGGATGAAGATCGCAGGGATTAATTGCCGAATAACCTAACAATTTGTCAGACCCCAACTCATCAACAGGTAAAAATAAAAATCCAAATTTTTGTTGTTCAATTTTCCAAATTAAAAGGTCTATAAGCAGTGAGTTCTTCAAATGAAAGTTTGGATTTTTCATACCTTCTGGTAATGGTTTTTCGATCACTGAAAACATCGATTAACTTTGTGAAGATCGACAATCTCTTCTTCCAAACCACAATCAGAATTAATTTCATCCTTCCCTTCATTACCAAGAACCAAAATTTGTAAAAAAAAATCAAAAATTTCAGTCTAAACTTTCAATTGAAACAGAGGATAAGAGTTGGGTTTACCCGCGACCAATGACTTCTGACCATTGAAAGTTCTACTAGGGAGGATCTTCACAAATAAACAATTTCCTTTCCAAAGTTTGAATGAAAAATCAAAAATTTACCTAGTAACTCAATCAATACATAAAGGAAGAAATCCATCTTACCAAAGTCTGAAATTTGCAATAGATTGCTTAGTTTTCACTCTAATTGCAGGTGTCCTCTCTGCTTGTAGAAAAGAAATTGATAAGGGCATAGAGAAGGAGAGGTAAAAGAATAAGGAAGGGAATGAAAAGAAATAGATAGAGAGGGGAAAGAAATGGGAGCAGAAAATAGAGAGGGAGAAGTGAGAGATAGAGCTGAGGAAAAATGGAAGAAGTGAATCTGGTTTAATGTAGTGGAGGAGGATATGGAAAAATGGAAGAATTTCCTTCCAGGTATGAAACATCCCGGGAAAGGAATTTATTTCCTAAAAAAAAAAAGTTTCCATAATTAAAAAAATACTAAATGTTACAGGTTAGGTATTGACTATAATCCTTTTGTTGCTATTGTCTCAAATTTCCAAGTAGAACCATCAATCAAATAAGCTCATAACCTTCTCCTCAACTTTAAGTTTCGATTGGAAAAACAGAATGTGTCTATTCTTTAGAATCTGCTTTAGGCTAACACTACAATTGCTCCGTTTTGCCATTCACCATGGCCAGTCTTCCAACTACACTCTCAGCGTCATACCGCCTTGTGCTTCTAGAGAGATGTTAAACCAAACATACTCTCTTCCCTCTATTCATACCTTATCTGTGTCTTCCCTTTTCTCTCTTATTTCGAGTATATCCATGTATATAATAACAGAATTATGAGATGTATATATAGAATGAATGTATGATGTAAGAAGTTTAAATGAAAAACTTGATTCTCCTAGTACTTGTTTACTTCTCGTCACTTTCCTCTATTGGTTTTTGTACTCTTTAACCCCGAGTAATACAAGTCAAAATTATAAATTAATTTTTAGTAAAAATGAGATATTTTATTGATACGAATTGGTCTAAATAATAATAAGATTGCTTGGCATATAACCATAAATTCATTATATTAACAAAAAGTTTTTAGAATATTTCTATCATTTTTAAAAGGGAGAATGATTATAATTTCTCCTGACATTTAAATAAATAAAAAATTGAATTAATCATTCTCCTTCTCTAGTCTCTTTTATAGGGGTCATGATTGCCCTGCATCGATAGGTCCTTTTAGTCCCATGATGATATATCTGTGGAAGTGTTAATATCCATGAAATGATATGTATCTACAGAAGTGTGGGTGTCAGGGCAAGTGTTTGTATCGACCAGGTTTTTCTTTACATTTAAAATTCTTTTTCTTTACCTTTTAAATACTTTACAAAATATTCTTTACAAACAATTTTTCTTTCTTTAATCCTTAGCCTAGCCAGCCACAGGCCACAAGATCCACGCGTGAAAAATCCTTCATCAACTGCTCCTTAACCTATTTTCGTATGTACCTACATCACAAGACTTAAACTATGAGCCTAAGGCTCAGTAAGCGATATAAAATAGAACATGCAATGCACATGCTATGCAGCTTTCAAAATTCGTATGCATTTTTCTGTTTTTGTTTTTGTTTTCCTTTATCGCTATCTTGACTTCACTTTACCATTAACTTGAACTTTAATGAACTTTAATTCTGACAGTGAACTTAGCCTGTATTGGTGAACTTAGGCCCTAGAGGTGAACTGTACTATGCTGGTGACTTTGGGCCAGCATAGTGAACTTGTACCGCAAACGGTGAACTTGCATCATGATGGGGTGAACTTGCATTATGATGGTGAACTTAGTCCATCATGATGCACTTTTACCGTTTCCTTTTTCCTAACAATTCGGGAATGAGTGGTGAACTAAAGCCAACTCAACCCTTCTCATTTTCTTTACGTATTTCTCTTTACTCTTTACAATTAAGATCATTTCATTTGCAAAACCATGCTGAAAACCATTTTCGTAATATTTTGAAAACCATGATGCATGAATGTCTGTGAATGTATACAAATGTATATCCTCAATATAATCCTTAAACATGATCAATATCAAAATCCTATCATCCTCAAAGCATGATCCATATCAAATCCTTAACTTAAAGAACTTAAATCTAATAAACACGTTATTAAAAGAACTTCATTATAATAAATACAACATCAAGCAGCAATACATCCTCATGACATGATCACAACCTATTACATCTTACATGCAACATATAAATCCTAACTCTTGCAATGTAGGCATTTCGGCAAAACACAAGCAATCTCACTTACTTGGCTATCTTCCATGCACTCAAATCTTTCTTCTTAAATCCTTCAAAATCAATAACATTTAATTATCAATGACCATCTATAAATTTGCACTTCCTCACACATGCACATTAAAGCTCCCATTCTATATTCTAACTTCTCTATCTTCATTCAACTCATTACTACTCCAAAGCCAAGCATAAAATCCTCAACCATTTCGATACCATTATTCCTCATTCATTACTTAATAGCATTTTATAATCCAAATCCAACTTAATCACTTAACGATTTTTAACAACCAAACACATTCCACTAGGTAGTAGCTAAATCACAAGACTGACTTCACATCAACCAAGCAATATTTCCTCAACATAATCCATTAACACCAATTTAACAGGGCATGCATATTTCACCAGAATCATTCATATTTTATAAGACAGTAACCAACGTAAAACTTAAAGTCCAATTACAACCAAAGCTGTAAATAACCAGAAAACCATTTCCAAACAATAGAGCATATTTCATCCAAAATATCCATAACCAAAACAGAGAGCATTTACCACTATTGTTCTTAAATACTCAACATGTAGAACATAACAGTAACAACCCACACATATAGCAGCAAAACCACAGTGGTTTAATAACATCACAGATTTGTCCCTTAATCATACTTTACCAATATCCAAGTTTTCAGTCACGACAACTAAGTGCCCACTATTTACATGCATGAAACAAGGCAATGTATCCGAGTATAATATTTCATGAAACCATGAACAACAGGGAGCATTATAAATCAATAGGGCACAAAGCATTGATTGAGCAACAAGAAACAGAGACCCTTAACATAAATTTTCCTAAAATCCATAATTCCAAGAAAAGAATTCTGTATTACCTGAACAAAACCCAAGAGAACCGAGAATACATGACTTCTAACAAACTCCCTCTTTTTTCTCGGCTACCAACTCCTGCTCCAGACTCTCCTTCTCCTTCTCTTTCTTTCTTCTCCTTCTTCTTCTTTCTTTGTCTTTCTCTCTTTCTCTCTATTTCCTTCTCGACTTCTTTCTCTTTCGCTCACGGCTCTCTGTTTTCCACAGAGAGCTTTCTCTTTCCTTCTCCCTCACTCTGTCTCTTATCTTCCATCACACAAGCATTCCTCATAATATAATCCCCAAAAATCTCACCTAACACTCATTCTATTTTGCCATCTATAAAGGAGGACACATGGAGGAAATACCTGAAAACATCCTTGGGATTTAAAACTCCATCAGTGCCAATTGAAGCAACGTTTAAAAACATTATCATTTTGAGACCCAGTGGAGCCGGTCGATCACTTGATTGACCAGTCCAACAGCCCACAATTTCCACAGCCATTTTTCCCTTCTGTACGCTTCATCGCACACAACTAGTCGATCATCTGATTGATTGGTCCAACTCCCTTGCCAGCGGTTGATCCATCGATCAACCATTCCCACTACCACCAATCCATTTCAACGCCACTGCCATTTTCCACCACTGAATCCTCTCGCCCCTGTAACATTTTAGCCACACACACAACCGGTTGATCACTTGATCAACCGAACCCATGCAACCAACCTTCATAAATGCCATGTTATTTTCCACCTTTGTAACTTTCACGGTAACTGAAAATGTAGGACAAAACCAAACAACTGAGCACAATTCCACAACAATACCCATCAACAGAAAAAATGGGATAGAGAAGGAATACATATCAGAACCGAACTCAGCATCTAAAACAAAACCAAGGAAATCTTGGTACTCGGCATTGGAGGCCGAGAAGCCAAAAATGCAAGGAAACCATACCTCAATCAGAGAAGTGTGAAGACCCAGCTGCTACCTTACTCTCCCATCTAAGACCACATTACCTAGTCAGAAAATGCTCCCAGAAGGAGTTTCACCATCGCCCACGATTGACGATCCTTGTCTGTTCACAACCCAGAAGAAAGAATCGTTCGTCGTCCATTTAGAATGTCCCTGGACAGAGCTGCACGATCAGTCGCGGTCCACAGTTTCTCGACTGCTTGTAGTTACCGTCGACTCCCACCCTCCCAGAATCGCTCTCGTGCACCTGCGCTCGATGGAGACATCATCTCGTTGATCGCTCGGTCACTCCCCCTTTCGTAAAGAAGCTTCGACCACGGGAGTTGCCCCTCTCCCTCTCTCCTATTTCCTTCAGCAATTTTTCTTTCTTTTTAATCTCTTTCTTCCCTTTAAATCATTTTCCTTCTTATTTCCAATTTTACTTATTCACCGTGATAATTCTTCCCTCCTTTCTCTATTCACATTTTATTTCAACTTTAATCTTTCTCCTTTTATTTATAGTTAATTCACTTATTTTTACTCATTGCCTTATTTCAATTAACTCCTACTTAATCCTTTAACATATACTTAATTATATATACCACACATTATTTAACTCATTTTCAACTTTCGACTCATTTTGAACATCACCCAAACTTATACTCTTAACATCTAACATAACTCAAATTATCCCCAAAATATTAACATAGTCATCTTAGGCTTACGATAACCAGAAATTTGGTGCATTACATTCCATATTAAAAATCGTTCCATATTGTCCAATAAGTCACACTTATTATCACCCTTAGTTTAAGCTTAAATCTAGGTATTACATTGTTGATGTCTGCGAATACTTAGTTTCAAAAGGACACGTGATTGCGCATGAATTGTGTCCTCAGAATATTAAAGTGTGGGGCAGATATTGACAACAGACAAGTTTACGCAACATATATCTGCACCACACTTAACATTTCACGGAGACAACTCATGTGCGGCCACGTGTCCTTCCGAAACCAAGTATCCGCAGACACCAATACTTCCGTGGATATAATTAATATATTTTTTTTTGAAAGGACATGTGGTCGCTTATGAGTTGTGTCCACAGAATGTTAAGTGTAGAGCGGATATAGACAATGGATGCGCATGTTTACACAACGGATACTCGCATCTCACTTAACATTCCACATACACAACTCATGTGCGCCCACGTGTTCATCTGAAACCAAGTATCTACAAACACCAACACTTGTATGAATATAATTAATATATTATTTTTTGAAAACTATATTTAACGTCCCCAAACTATATGTAACTATAGTGCCCAAATATATGTAAATACTAACACTTCTCTGAATACAATTAATATATTATTTTTTGAAAACTATATTTAATGTCCCCCAACTATATGTAACTATATTGTGGAAGTGGGCTGATATAATGAAATATATTGGTTTTTGAAAGAATATGTGGTCACATATGAGTTGTGTCCACAGAATGTCAAGTGTGAGACGAATATCTGCGATAAGTACTCGCACCACACACATTTATTTATTAACATCTAGTTCATTTTTTTAAAAAGAGAGAATCTTTTTTATTTTAATGTTTTTATTTTTCTAAATGTCATATCATACTTTATTTGCTATTTTTTTTTGTTAAATTATATATATATATGTATTATTATTATTATTTTCATCATTGTATATTATGTGGATAATGTTCAAATCCTTCGTATCTACTTTTTTATTTTGATAATCTCTCAATATCTGTTAGGTGAAAATCTATGTTGCCTTATAATTGATGAATTTTCTCTTAAGTCTTTGTGGTTGGATCATGTCATTTTTACTAGCTTGTGGTAGAGTAGATTTTCTCCTCTATTGCGTCGACATGTACTATTGTAGGCTCCAATGGGTTTCTCTCTCGATTTCTCTCTCTACCTCTTAAGTTCTCTTTCCTATCATTTGCAATGTTTTCATAGGCGATTTAGGGTCTGTTGGTGATTCTTCTCCATTTTTGTTCTTTTTTTTTTGTTACTTCATCTTTGATGATTTTGTATTTTTCATGTGTTGTGATTTTTGTTATTGATATAGGGTATGATTTGAGGTTATTACTTTTTATTTTATTCTCTTTTTTTTGTTACCTCATCTTTCATTTTGCCTGTATCTCTGTAACACTCAAAAACATTAAAACATTTTCTTGTCTTTTTTTAAAAATAATGTAACGTGTCATTCATAATTTTAAAACTTTTGCAACAGAAGACTATAAAAATAGGAACCATTTAAAATCAACGTGCTAAAATCCAACAAAACCAACGTGCTAAAATACAACCAAATCAATGTGCTAAAATCCAACTAAATGAATCTCAATATCTGTGATAAAATTAAATATAAAGAAAACCTAATAATAAAAGTCATTTTAGAAAATTTATTCATTTCTCTTTTTAATACTCATGGTCAATCTCGCTCCAACAACGCGCTAGCTTCCCCATGAGTATACTCCTTCAACTCCCACATCATATCTTTGGCTCATTTGGTTCATCAAAGGTCTCATCCTCACCTACACCCCAAGGTTCAACTAATGAGCTTAACATTCACCAAGAGATGCATAATATATATAAACATATAATGCTGATCATAAGGAAATCATGTCATGTTCAATTATCAATGTAATACCACGGATTTTTGTAGTACTTAATATGAGAGTAAGCAAGGATAATTAGGGCTATAGTAATGCTAATAGTATCAATTTGGAAGATTTGGGTGTGTTGAATATGATTTGTGAAAAAGTAATATTAAGTGGTTAAGTGATGTATATTAAGAGGTGCGGTTGGTAGTTTGATTTATGGAAGTGTGAATTTGTATGCGTGAGAAGTGTTAGAAGTGTTAGCAAAGAAGACTGGTCAACCCTTGAAGAGAGTGATTGACCAGAGGTGAATAGAATGAAGAATAAGAGTTTATGTTTTGTTGCGGTCGATCAAGAAGGAGTAGGGCGGTCGATCACATGCATTGCAGAATATTACAGTGGCGAGCAATATTTGGTGCAGTCGATCATGTGGTGTAGTTAGTGATTGACTGGCTTTTCATTGGATTTATGAAAAGTGAGTTTTGTAGTCGATCAGGAAACAAATGACGGTCGATCTCAGTCATTAAATGTTGATTTGCGGTCAATCAAATGTAGTGGACGATCAACCGGTATTCACAAAAATTGTTCAAAATAGCGTGTTGCGGTATATCACCCGAAGGGTTTGATCGACCAGAATGTCAAGAATCGCCCAAAAAATGGATAACTGACGTCTGGAAATTCGAAGGGGTGTCTGAAAATTGATTAATTGTGCCTTATCGACTTTCCCTATAGATTTATAAACGTATTAGATTGGAGTTTTTAGGGGAGAAACGAAGAGAAAGAAAGAGGCGAGAGAGAGAAGTCTGGAGAATATGTGGGAGAAGGAAATAACAAAGGTGAATTCCAAAAGAGGTGAACTGTGAGGAATATTGGAGAGAAAGAGGAAGGGAAACAGTGAAAGAGGAAATGAGTGTCAAGAGACAGAAGCTAAGAAAAGTGTGAAAAATAGGGAGACGTCCACAAAGAAGAAGAAGAAGGAAAGAGGAGGAGATTGTCTTCAAGAATCTAAGGTAAGAAATATGTTGTGCTTTCCCTTCAGGGCTACATCACCAAAAGTAGGTGCTTTGTTTGGATTGAATACTGCTTTGATAATTGCTATGAAGATAGCTCTCCGTTAGATTAAAAATGCTCCATGCTGCTTGATAAATCATGTTGTTAATGTACTCTCTATTATGTTCTGCTATGCTGTGGTGTGCTTAACTATTAGAGTAAATCGATTTTCATGTTAACTTTGAGAATAAGTTGCTATTTGAGGAAGTATGGATCTTGATAAACTGTTTGACAAAGGCTCTTGATAGACTATTTGACAAAGGCTAAATTCTGGAGTAATTGTTTGATGTTGTTGGAGTACTAAACAAGTTGTGATTATTGGTTGTTGTTGATATATGTGGAGTTCTAGAATGTCATGCTCTGTTGTTAATGATATAGTTCCTAACCTATTGATGATGTTAGTCAAGAATCTGTTGTTGCCAATATACTTCACAATTGATGCCGATGTCGAGTAAGAACATGTTGTGGTTGCAATATGTAGGTTAATGATGCTATTTGTTTAAGAATATGCTTTGAGGTTGTATTCTAAATAGGATGTATTGTTTCAACATGTTGTTAATAGATGTAAGTTTTGGAGGTGCTCTTTGATGCGTGTTTAATAGATATTAGGATTTGATCCTGCTATTCTTGAAGATGTATTGTGTAGCTATTATCGATGATTAAGGATTGTTGCCTTGTTGCTTGTGTGAGAAGTAGTTTAATGTAGATGGTTGTTTACAGAACCTGTTTGAAGATTATACTATGCTACTAGGTATGATAAATGCTAGGTGTTGATCATGTTAAACTTTGGAGATTGCTGTTATTTGTTGATGCTTGAATTTGTTAGATATATAAGTTGTGATTTTGTTTTCGTTCGAGGATGTATTACTCTAATGTGTTGTTTGATGTTACTATTAAGAATTAGTGGTAGATGTTGTACTTAGCAAAGATTAATCATTTTATGTGATTAATGAAGTGTTAGAAATATGTAGAATTGGGTGCATTTATTCATGTTCATGCATTATATAGATCATAACGTTCATGCATCGTAATTTTAAATGAAAATGAGAAGGATTTGACTTTGGGTTAAAGTTTACCGCTCAGTCCCAAATTGTTGAGAAGAAAGAGAACGGTATAAGTTTATCATGATAGAATAAGTTCACCATCATGATACAAGTTCACTGTTGCGGTATAAGTTCACCGATCTAGTTCAATTTCACCAGTAAGATACAAGTTCACTGCCATAACACACGTTCACCAATGCGATATAGTATAAAGTTCATTGTGATTGAAGTTCATCACCGTTTTTATAAATAAATGAGTTCATCGATATATTATAAAGTGCATCGTAATTGAAGTTCGTTAAAGAAAATGAAAACTGAATTTAAATGGTTTTATAATGTGCATATCATGTTTATTATGTATTTCACTTCTTACTGAGCGTTAGACTCATAGTTTAAGTCTTATGATGTAGGTATGCTGATAACGAGAAAATGAACAATGGATGGAGCATTTGTACGTTGCAGGCTTAGTGGCTGGTTAGTGTAAATGTTTAAAAGAAATGTAAAGGGGTTTTCTGTTTGTAAAAGTTTTATTGGATAAAGTTCAAGTTTTCTAAGTTGTAATTATTTTAACGAAAAGACTTTTATCATGAAATTTCCAAATATTTTAGTAAGAAAAGTCTTTTGTTGTATTTAAAAAGGATAAATGTCTTTCAAATTATAAGTTTTAAATTGTATGAAAAACCGAGATGTTACAATCAGTATTTCTTTTTGTTTCACTTTACAGTCCGATCGTTGTGGCAATTCAGTCCAAATGAGAGAGTGACACCATTTGGTCCACCTTATATGGGATAGTCAACTCGAGTCCAAGCCCACAATAACCCCTTATATTTATTTAATTTGTTTCTTATCTTTCTTCAATGAATGCATGAACATTCGTATAACATGAATCATCAAAACAATATACATAAATATTATATAGCAAATCAGAGAGCAAATCCTAGAACAAACATCATTAAATACAAACAGAAATTAAACAGCAGATCATGGCAGCAAAACCTAAAACAAACATCATCAAATACAAACAAAAACTAAACAGTAGATCATGGTAGCAAATCCTTAATATACCCAATCCACGATTTAACCTAAACCACCTACAACAATCATGAGCATTTTTCTCCAAAATAATAGTTCATCCATGTCATAAAATATTCATACAGTTTCTACCTACCATAATACCTTGTGATGCAGATCAAAAGGCCACACAACTAAACATCTCTTACCTGTGCTACTTAGCAGAACCCGTAACACACTTCTTCCAAAACCCTCAGTTATCCTTAACATCAACAGAAAACAGGAAGTGGGTTAAAACAAAAGATGGCCAAGGACCAGTTTACACTACTGAAAGATTGTCTCACAGTTTTCATCTTGTAGCCCTGCCAAAAACTTAAGCTTTTAAATGTAAAACTTACTTCCAGAAAACTTGAAGAAAAATATTAAGGAGAGAACAGTTCTCTTCATCCGAGCGGTCATGGAGAAAAACAAGGTTTCCTTCCCAAAACATTTGTATAAATAGACGGCCGAATGCAGGGTCTCACAAGATGGAAATCCCATGAAAATCATGATTTATTCGTGATCGGTTAGTCTAAATAGGCAAAACTCAGCTTGCATGAATTTTAGAATTCTTTGTTTAAAAAGTTGTTTCGCCGAGCAGTGGACTTATAGGCTGCCGCATGGGACTTTTGTTACATCAATTTCAACCAATGGCAGTGAGCCATGTTAGTCCATACACTTAAGTACTCTTAAGTTCATAGTCGCCAACGCTACCACGAACGCCAATCTTTCTAGGGAAGCCTACGTTGCTGCGGAATCCAACATTTCCGCTAAATCTCCTTTCCAAATGACATCATTCCATCTGTTTAATTTTGTTGTTGCGGACACATACGCTACCGTAGAAATGCGTTTCAATCCTAAACGACGTCGTTCAACTTAAAAACTCTCTTTCCACGGAAGAATCTTTTCCTTTCGCCTTCTCATCCTATAGTCGATGCTTCATCCACTTCTCCCTTTTAATCCAACGGTCAACAACTCTCCCAAAATGAATCTTTTATTTCCGTGGGCGCATTTTTTTTTTTAGATCTAACGCTCTGCGTTCCTTCTTTAAATCTAATCTAACAGTTCCACATTCATCTGCCTTCAACTCCTAACACTTCCGCGAGAGTACCATCTTCCATCCGACTTGATCACAGCCGTCCATCGACTTAATCCAACGATTGTAGACTCATCCATTCTTCCATTTGCTGCATGAAAGTCTTCACTATACAACGACGTTTTCTCCAAAACAGTAGCAGCGACTAAGTTTCCATCCTTAGCCAAAAAATCTGATTCTTAATTTATTAAATTATTTACATAATTATTAATTTACTTTACTATTATTTATAATAAAATCTTAAATACTCTAAGTATATAATTTACCCAAATGTAACACAAAATACTTCTATTAAATTTCAATTGTAATATTACATAGCTAAAATTATCAAATGAAAAATCTGGGTGTTACAATCTCTTTGTGTCTTTCGAATGTACCTCTCTTTGTGGGTGTAATTAGTGTGTTTCTTTATTCATTGTTGTTGGGATACTCCAATTTTTCCTTTATTAGATTGGGTGCCTATTTTATGCTCTGCTCCATAGTACTTACAAATTTTCTTTAATGTTCAAGAGTGAAAACAAATGATCAATTAAGAAGGAAGCTGACTCTGAGCCGATCAGAGGTAGTTTTTCTTCTATATCATTATTAAATTTTGTTACTAATGAAAGAAGAAATCTACTATTTTTTTCCTCAATTAACATAGCAATTCAGGGCCTCTGTTTGGAAGAAAGCTAACAAGATTATAGTTTATTAACATTTTAATAGTTTTTTCTCAGTGTTTTTTGGCATAAACTTGCAGCAAATTTTCAAAGCAATGTTGTTCCAGGGAAATATTATTATTGCTTTTATAGTGGAGATGAAATGAACTAATCAAGTGGTGGAAACAAACCTTTGCATAAACTGGTTTGTTCGTTGAATACTACTCTATGGAACTACATCTTTGTCCATTACATCAATTAATATCTATCTTTATTGATATTTTTTTGGCCTCAGAAGTAGAATCTTAACTTTAGCAGACATTTCTTTTTGTTGATAAGTATCCCAAATATACGTAGTAAAATAATATCGTTTCCATTTGTTTTTTATTTACTTTCCTTTTGCAGACACTCCTATGTACTTAATTCTCATAATAAATGAGTATTTTAGTTAACAAAAACTTCAGTATGCCTACTTCCTTTGTGTAGTATTGACACTATGCAATGTTAATATTTATTTTCTCTAGAAAAAGCATGTTATGAGAACATTCTCAGTCATCGAGCACAATCTCTCTAAACTTACTTAGTAAATTTTTTGTCTTAATTAGTATTGTAGGTGTTCAATTCTAATATCAAAATTCTTATACACAATTCCTTTTATGTTAAATTATTCTTTGTAGTATGTAATGATCCAGAGTTGAGTTCTTGGTTTACATTTTCACTGTTACTCTCGTTGGCTGTTTCATATTGAATGTTGAATGCTATTAATATTGTGGTTCATTTAGTTTTCTTGACATAGTTTCATTTTCAGGTACATTTAGTCTATCAGATTTGAGAAAACAAAAATTTCTTACTAATGAATTCTCGCCCTCATTTTTTTAAGATTATTCTCTATCATACTCTCAATGAGAAAATGCTTCGTAGGAACTACTCTTTTTTTCTTTTGAAAGATTGTCCATGGTTTTTTTTTTTTTTTTTCTTGTTTGGAGTTTATGTTGAATAATAATGGATCATTTAATTCCTTTAAATTATTTTCAGAGTCGTCCCCCTAAGTTTATGAGTAAGTATAGTGATTTGTTTCCTACGACCACGCTTCTTAAGCTTCTAAATGGTACAGAGTAGAGAGTGGAATTAACGAGAGCAAACAACCGAGTTTGGCTGCAAAATGGTTGACAAGACTTTACTGAGTATTGCGGTCTAGACGTTGGTCACTTAATGGTTTTTAAATTTCATAAAAAATCATTCTTTATAGTCTTTATCTTTGACAAGTGTACCTTTGAGATTAAATACCCTTGGAAATACAAAGTAAGAATCTTTAAGGAATTTGAAAACAATTATTCTCTTGAAATTCTAGAGAAAGCGAGTGAAATTGTAAAATTTGAGATTTTTAAATGATTTAAAAATTTTACTTGTAAATTATTCACGTAATTTTCGATCAAGTGTTGAAAATTGACTCGTTTTGTCACGTAGCGACCCCGTGTGTGTTTTTCAGTCAAACAGTCATATTTGAGTTTTTTGAGCAAGTGTTTGATGTCAGAAATATTTTTGGTAAATTATTTTGACCGATAAATTATTTTTTGTTGGTGTTTTAAACGAGTCAGTTTTAAGTCAGATTTTAAATTGGATTTTGAATCGGAAATTGAAATGGATTTAATATATATATATATATATATATATATATATATATATATATATATATTAATGTATATTATTTATTGTATTAAAAAGAAGAAAATGAGAAGAAAAAGATAGAGTCTTCTTCTTCCCCTTTTTCTTCAATGAGGGCGAGAGAAGAGACGCAAGGGGGAGGAGAAAAATGCAAGCAATCCTCGTTGTTTCTCCGCCGGTCTATGTTCGTGTCGTCGTGTAGTCTGTCTTTCGTGAAGACATTTCACGAGTATGTCAATTTTTTACCTCGTTTTTTAGTTTTGAAGTTAAAGATTTGATTGGCTTCGGATTCGAGCTTGAAAACTGGAATTCGGGGAAATTTCTAGTTCATATTAGTAGATTTAGAGTTTATGCATGGTTATTAGTCGTTAGGAGTCAAGAATCGGGTGGAAACACCGCAGTTTTCGGCTATTCCCGACTGACCAGCAGTCGATCGGGAGGTCTCCTGGTCAATCGGTGATCAACTGGAAGGGGGCCTGGTTGATTTCTAAATCGACTAGTGGGTGACACTAGTCGATTGCTAATCGACCGCTGCTTCACTGGTCGATCAACAATCGACCAGTGGGTGACACGGGTCGATCGCCAATCAATCGCTGCTTCAATGGTCAATTTGTGATCGACCAGTAGCCTCAAACTGGTCAACAATGGTTAACAAGTGTGACACTGGTCGACTGTTAATCGACTAGAAAGAGAATTTCTATCCCATTTTGTCACGAATGAGCCGTTTGTGTGTTAGTTGGGTTCCTAGACTTGACTTAGGGCCCTTCCACCTATCTTTGTGACTTATTGAGGGAAATTCTTGTCCGTTAACAAAGTTTGAGGCTCGGTTTGGTTTATGCGTTAGTTGGGTTCCTAGACTTGACTTAGGGCCCTTCCACCTATCTTTGTGACTTATTGAGGGAAATTCTTGTCCGTTAACAAAGTTTGAGGCTCGGTTTGGTTTATGGTTTTCTAGTCGACTTTCCACTAAAGTCATACTCAATTGACTTTATATGAGTTTTCGTGACTGTTGAGTCTTGGATGGTTATGAGGAAGTCGTATCGACCGCTGTGAGCTTCTGGTTGACCGTCGAAGTGTCTTGTCGACAATAACTGGTCTCGATTAACCATTATTGAGTCTAGTCTAGGCTGCGAGGTCCCAGTTGGCCTTCCATTTGCCTCGACAACTATTGAGTGGTCTCGGTTGGCCACTGTGGTGCCTTGTCTACCATAGTTGGGTTCGAATGGCTTCAGTCATGTCGTCTCGACTGCTGAGTGGATCAAGTAAAGTGTGTTGTGTTCTGTCTTCCGCCACCATGTCTTGTCGACCAGTTGGACTTCCTGGTTGTCTGTTGAGTGTCAAGTCGAATGTGGTTGTGTTTTGGTCGACCGCACTGCCTGTTTCTCAGAGTTGGGTTTATCGAACTCCATTCGGCTTCGTCAGCCATGCCTTGTTCGTAATCGTTTATATTCTCGGGTCGAGGTGGAGGGAACCCATCGTTCCTCCTCATTTGAGCAAGGAGTCTTGTGTTGTTCCTTTCGGTTGAGGTTGGTTTTCAATTTAGGATCCTTGTTGCATCCCTAGATTTGGTTTTCGGTTTGGGACTAGTGGTTGTCCCGAGAGACCGTCTTGAATCTCGAGTCTTGATTGAGACTTCTCTGTTATCCTTTGTGTGATTGTTTGGATTTTGAAATCGATTTTGTTATAGATTCTGGAAATGTCAGTGGTGCGACCTTATCATGTTTTCAAAACCAATATTTTGTGGGATACCTCACCCTAAAAACCTGACAGGGACTGTTTCGATAGCACATCTATTTTTATGTATATATATGTTTTCTCATGTTTATTTTATCTCACATGGTATACTGTTGGTATTCTGCACACATATGATGGTGTCACATTTTGTGCATATATTGTTGGGAGGATGAATCATTTTGATGCTTTAGGCACTATGGTGCTAAAGCATCACGAGGCTATTCTGTGCAATCTTCTACTGCAAGAAGATTGGTTGTTTGTACGTGTGAAAGGGCAATAGGGCATTGGTGACATGTCCTCGGATTTTGAGCCAAAAAGTTAAAATGGAGATGGGATGGTGATGACGCGTCCTTAGGTTTCGAGCCCCAAAACATGACCAGGGTATTTAGTCACACATAATTAAGGTTGTTAGTCACTGAGATTCACATATCCTAGTACCGTTCTATTTGACGGGGGGCGTGACGGCTCGTAGCTCTGCTTATTGGCAACCCACATCAATTTGGGACATATAGATATTCTAGTTGAGAAGCAGTCTATTGTGAGCAACCTTATCTGTTACTTCGATTATACGGATTGTATCAGCGCTAAGCTATGGCTCATCGGCACATCCCGGTGACATGCTAGATCTTCGGATTGTAGTCGGTTGTTTTCTCTCTGTCTCATGAGGTGTAGCTCTCGATAGATGGCCACCTTTATGCAGTGTGTGTGTCGGATGGGTCTTTGTGTGACCAACCCTTTTCACTGATGACGTTTCATGCAGAAAATGATGTTGGCATATTTTGCGATATAGCTGTCTATGTATACAGCAGGTTTTGATGAAGCCACATCGAGGGCCTGTGGCCGATTTCATAAAATGATGAAGAGGTTTAATGATTTAATCCATGTACGATAAATGAGAAGCATAAAATGGTTTCAAAAGATGAGAAAAATAGTTTTTAGCATGCATTGCATTTAGTATCGACTTCCCAACTGAGTTTGTCACTCACCCCTTAGACTCTATTTTTTCCAGGTTAGGGTGTAGGCTCAGTGCATGAGATTTGCATGTGTCGTTGTGGAGCGTTGTCGGTACCCCATCCGGCTGGTGTACCTGTAATAATTGAATGTATGGGTGGTGTAGGAAGAAGTAATGGTAAGGTGTTGAAAATGAGGATGGTTTCCTCATTTTTTGGCAACCACCTTCCACTATTACTCTGCCCCACCCCACAACCATAAATTCTTCATACTTTTCTTCATCCATAAATGGCTTTCCCTTCTCCTTGCTGCGTAGTGTGAAATTCAGAGGAAGGAGAGGATAGCTCGTGCTAAACTGAGAGTTGTGAACGACGAAGGGAAATTCGTTAGATGAGTTGGATCAAGCAGTTGGGAGTCGTCTGAAACGTCTAGAGAGGTAAATATATATATTTTACAGTTGAATTAATTGAATGATTTTTGGGGATTTCGTTGGTTTTGAGATTGAGATTTCAATTTGATGTCGAAGTTGATTTGGTTAATAAATCTGTTGATTTTGGAAGTATATGACATTATAATTATTGTTAAATGTATGGAGGGTTAATTGATGATGTTTCATTGTTGAGAATTGTGGAAATTCGGAGAAAAATATTGGCCTGCATCGGAGAAGATGACACTGGGCCGTGGCTTGAAATGGTCAAGTTGTGACCTAGGCCTATCGGGCTAGCCAAGCAGCGGCGCGGCCATGCCTAGGCCTCGGCTTGATCCTCTCGGGTTGATTTAAAACTTTTGCCCTGAGTGGATTTATTGGGTAATTTTCAAGGTATTACAAAGGACGTATTCGTAGGATTATATAAACTAAGGAATTTATTGGATAAATTGGAATTAAAATTTAATGAATTAAATTATTGTGTTGTGGAAAAATATTTAGAGAGAATAATTAGGGAAGAATTAGGATTATAGAGTGATTTATTGGAAGTTAAGTGGATAAAATAAAAATGGAAATAAGGGGTTAAATGGGTGAGAGGAAGGCATGAACTGGTTCAGTAGAACCAGTTCACACCAAATGTTGCGGTTCAGAAAACAATTGAAGAAAAGGGGGGAAACCAGAATTTGGCCTTTGGCCATTCTGGAATGAGATCCAATCGACAGAGAGAGCAGGGAGAGAAGGGAGATCGACGACGAAGAGGAAGGAGATCGCGAGCGAGGGAGAGGCGAGCTCTACGGCGAGCTCGGGCGGTGGAGTGCGACACTGTTCGTCATCCGGCGATGGCAGAGCAGTTGGCATCAGGCGATTTCAGGTTTGCGGCTTGCGGGTTTGATCCGCAAAGCTCCCGGTTGTGGGTCGGAGGCTTGGCAACGGCTGATTGGCGACGATGAAGGATCGGCGACGGCGAAGTGAGCGAATGGCGAGGCTACAGTTCCAACCTCGGGTCATTTTACAGGAGCTCAGGTACTTCGACCTGAGTGCTCCGACCCGGGTACTCTGACCCGTGTGCTTCAACCTAGGTGTGACCAGGTCCGGCATGACCAGTTTGAGCGGCTCGTTGTCTGCTAAGCAGACAACCCCGTACACTCTTCCAGCAACAACCTCTGAAAAGTTGAATGGAGTAGGGGAGATGGTCGGGCATGAGGAGTGCAAAACTCTGCCTTTTGGAATGGCAGAGTGTTGGTTTGCTAGAGATTTTAGCCATGAGAAGGAGGAGAGAAGAGCAGAATACCTCAAGTGAACTGAGTGAATAGCGTTATGCTCTCTGGATGGCAGAGCTGTGAAGGAGGAAGCTCTCTGGAGAGCTGGAGCTAAGAGCTGAAGGCTTGCTGTTGGGTGTTCTTTGGGTAAAAACTTCCTTCACTTTTGTTCTAGATTTTTATGGATGTTATGCTCTGTTGATTTATGAGGAAGATAAGGGGTGAGTCACTCTTTGTTGATTTAACTACTTTTGAGTTTTGTGGAGGATATTGAGGGATTGGTTTTAGTTGCTGGAAATGAGTTGATAATCTGTTGATCATGTTTGTAATGTCAAATGAATTAATGATTATGTTTGGATAATGTCTATACATTGTTGATAAGTCTAATATTTTGGATGGATTTTTGGAAGTGGAAAACACGTTGGATTGATATTCTAGATTTATTGTTGAATGTCTACTGCTGCGAGTAATTTTATATTAGCTCTGGTTGTCTGTTTGGGGATGATTTATCTGCTGTCGTTTTATTGGAATAAAAAGATAAATAAATGGTACACTATGTTGGTTGCTAAGTCTTATTAACGGAAATTGTCATTCAACGAACGTGGAGTATAGCATGTTAGTACAACATTAATTGAGAATACAATTAGAACTTGTATTCCCTGCTGTAAGTTCAAATTGAGCTAGGCTGTATTCCGTTTAGGCGTCGGTGAAGTACTTAGAAATTGTAAAAGTTAGAATACGTCATTGATAAGTTGTAATGTTTTAATTGTGAAGGTATTGGAAAGAGAAAAAAGATAGCGATTAAGTGCTAACACACAATAAGTAATGGAGGTAAGGAACTAGGGGTGACTTGGCCAGTGGAGGCCCTACACCACAAGTGGGGGTGCATGAGTTGCATTTCCTTGTTGTGATAGTCTTGCTAATGCTCTATAGAATTATAGTGCTCTGTGATTTTCTTAAATGTTATTCTATGATAGTGCGTGAGTGTGGTATTCCTTGGGTTTTTAGTTCCGTTCTCGTGTTAATAGATGATTTTCTGTGATATTCCCTTGTTGATATTCTTTGTTAATTGTGTAAGTTCCTTTACTGCGAAGTGTTATTGTTAGTTGTTAATAATGGTTTCTGGGAAATAGAGAAAGATGAATTGGATAGAGGAATGCGTGAGGATGAGATAAGCTTGAATGAACTATGATTTCCTTTGTTGATGTTAATTTTATGCTGGTTGCTTATTTTCTTACTTGCTATTTATTGTACGAGTATGTTAACTAACTAATCTAACTATTTAATTAGTGGTTAAATAATAAACCCAAGCATGCTTACTAGTTGCTTAGTTAATAATTGTTAACCATTTCCTTGATCATGTTTTATTAATTAACTAGTTGTATAATTAGTTGTTGAATAATTAATCTAAGCATATAGTCTAATCACGTGGGCTAATTCTTGATGCATGAAAATCGATCAGGACGACTAATTAGAATAATAATTTATTGTCATGTTAATTAACTAAGATTAGCATGTTAAATCAATTAACTACAAAAGCATGTTTAATCACCTAGGGTCATAAAAGCATGTAAATGGTAATAGTCTAATTAACTAACTAGAACAGCATGTCAATTAACTATAATAAAAACATGTTTAATTAATTAGCTATGTACGCTTATTCCATTAAACTATTAAGAGCATGTTTAGTGAATTATAATAAATGCATGTTTATTCATCATTCTTCCTGAGCATGTAAATTGTAATAGGGTAACAATCGTAATTCGTTCTTGAGCATGTAAATTAATTAAGATAACCAACTAGACTTGAGCATTACAGGATGTCTAACTAGCGTTATAGGATGTCTAACTAGCATAAAAGCATGCTTAATCAACTAGAATAAGAGTTACCAATTTACAAGTATGTTTCCATTAATTGTTGTCTATGCATATTTCTACTTCTAATTGCCTAAGCATGTTAGTTTAATTGTAAATCATTTAGGATAATAATTGTAATTCGTCCTTGAGCATGTAATTAATTAACTAGTTTAATAATTGTAATTGATAATCGTTGGGTTGAACATGTAATTAGTTAGAATAACTAACTGGCTTAGCAGTTGAAATTATCTTTAGCATGTAACCCACCTAGAACAATAAATGTAGGAAGCATGTAAATGGACTAGGAAATTAACTAGGATAATTAGCATATTAATTAATTCGAGCGTATTTCCCTTGTTTTAATTCATGGCGTTTCTGTATTCCCTTATGGTTCGCTATATAAGTTTCTTAATGTTCATTGCGTGATTTCCTTATGTGTTTCGTTGTGTTCCGTTAAATATCATAATTGCTTTCATGTGCGCTTTCAAATTCCATTTATTCAATTCGGTTGTTCAATTTCTTATATGCGTAATTTTAATTACAGTTACTTTCAATTCAATGCACACTTTAATTTTTGTTTATGTTATGTTATAACGCATCATGCATCATGTTAGGATGAGAATGTATGATCATACATTATGTTAATAGAAATTAATATAGAGTGTCATCTGGTGGTACTCACACATGCATTATGTGAGGTAAAATGTTAAGAAAATGAAAGAAGAAAAGGAAGTTGGGGTAAATGGGTAGTACAGATCTAGTCTGGCAGCTAAGATATACCCCTACCTTGTCGGGAAAGGGACTAGTGTGCACACAGGAGGCTAGAAGCCGCCAGACTATGCCATTTCAAAGGAAAACCTCCATCTCCAGCTCGATGTACGAGTAACGAACGAATGAAAGAACGAACGTAATGAAAGGATTGGTTTGGGTGGCCCCCATTCCAAAAAGGACTAAAGAGAGACATTTCATGAATGCATTAAACCCTTTTTTCTTACTAAGCCTTTGGGCTTACAGTTACTTGTGGAGTAGGTGTAGGTGTAGGTACTTGTATGCGAAAACGACGATAATGATGAACAGATACTAAAACAATGATGAAGAATTTGCATGGGTGAGATTGGGGCTAGCCAGGCATAAAGAGAGTAAACGAGAGCACGGTTGTAATAAAAATGGTATTTAATTGTTAGTTTTTATTTCTCAAATGAAGTATTTCAATTGTCGAGTATTTCTTCCTTAAACGAATTTATTTACGCTTCCGCAATGTTTTAAACAAATGATTTCATAACGCTTCTGCAATTCATTAATTTGATTTTCATAATGAGTTTAACGAAAGGTTAGTAGCGGTCCGGTTTAGCATCGCACTCTGATTTGTTTTAAAAGAGATTTCAAAGGTTTTACAAAAGTTCAAATTTTCACGCATTTTAAAGGATTTATGAAAAATCGGGTCACTACAAATTATTTAAAACCTATTTTTACGCATTTTCAGATGAAGGACAGCGTCCTTGTCTTGTCCGCGTTCATTTGAAATCCTCATTTCCTAGGCCGAGTCCTGTTTTCAAATGAAGGAAGACGTCCTCGCCTTTGTCTGCGATCTTTCGAAACTGTCCAGAAATTGGACAGATTCAAACTTTCTGTGTTCTGGCTTGTCTTGGCTCATCCGAATTCTCACTCTACAGTCTACGGACGAATGGGGACACGAAGTCCTCATCCTGCACCATCCCAAAACACTGGGGACAGTGTGAAATGCGCATTTGGACACAGCCTCCTGTCCTAACTTCATTCCCCTACGTCCGAATTCTCCCATTTATGCATTTTTCCAACAAAATTTCATACTTTAATTATTCCATAATATTTA
The DNA here is from genome assembly GCA_022433065.1 of Begonia loranthoides. NCBI lineage: Eukaryota > Viridiplantae > Streptophyta > Magnoliopsida > Cucurbitales > Begoniaceae > Begonia > Begonia loranthoides. Next base: position 22,946,121 of record CM039485.1, read on the forward strand.
CCCCATAAATACATGACATAAATTAACACGTACCATCTCACAATATAACATGTTAATTATTCTAACAATTAATTACGTTGCATACACGGAGAAAATATTGTCAGGGTATTACATTATTATTGTGGCTTTAGCGATCGCCGAGTATCACCTTGTTCTATGCGCCTATAGCACTACGTGCCCGGAGCCGTGAATGATTCAATTTTCACTAAGATTTCTATGGGGCCAATTTTACGTACATATCACACTAAAGTGGACGTTTTCCACATTTTGCCTCACTAGTCGATTTTACTCAGTTTTAATTAAATATTTTAATCATGACATGCTCCATCATTTAATTTATAAAATTCTAATTGTTGAAGATAAAATACTTCCCCTGTCGATTTTAGTTAATTCATCCCAACGACATATATTCAAATATTAATTTGGACGATTACTAGTTGCCGTCGCAAGATTGAGCCGACATTTCTCTTATTATTTCAGTATTTTATTTTGACAGTCTTTGTGAGGTTAAACTCCTTTGTTTAAAATTTTTAATAATATTTTGAATCAATTTTTTGGAGTTGTTGGCACTCTTCTTTTTTACGTATATTATCACTTTATCTCAATGTCACCATAGGACCTTCGGTATAACCCATTTTGGTTGGGCCCTGGCAAATATTATATTTCACTAAAGTCTTCAGCTACATAAATAAATAAGTAATTAAATAAAGGACTAAAGGGTCGGGCGGTTCGGTCCTGTTTCAAGCTGGGCCGCTCCCATTTTGTCTCGGGTCCTCTCCGAGATGTCATAGTATTGATCTTTCTAGGAAATGGGTGGATATTCATCGGTTCAATCCCTTGTCGGGTACATTTGGGGTTTGTAGTTTTGGTGTTGTTTGATTTAATTCTTACACAATACGTTTCTTTATTTATACTATCATGTCTCTAGTTCATTACTCTGTGAATCCCAACCCATGTGATTTGGGTTCGGACTTAATTTTCATGTTAAGACTTCCGCTTCTTTTACACGTTAGGCTGGGTAACCTGGTCCTCTACGAGGATCGGGTTGCCTGACCCAGCGATTCTGTTAGCCCCGCCTTCAGATTGTGACAGAAATGCCTTGAATCCAACGTATTGATGATCTTTCAAGAAGAAGAGTGAGATTTAATGGTATAGATATGGCTTGATCATTTTTTTCATTTTGGTTCATTTAGTTAGTCTTGTCTAACTTAATTTTCTTAAACAGAACAAGTTTTTGCTTCAAAAGAAAATAACAGTGATAAGTTCCATCCTGAGAAAATCCCTTTTTTTAAAAGAAAAACAATTTTGACTAAAAATCCCTCCTTCGAAGTCTCATTATGTGTCTATCACTTGAATCGTGACCCTATAGTAAGTTCAATGATCAATAAATACAAACAAAGAATGTTTATGATATTCATGTACTTTTTTCTGAAATCCATTGTACATTTGCAAGTTCTGTATATAGTTTGGGTGAAACAAAAATGAGATAAATTGTCTTTCACTTTTAATATGGTATTTGCATACACTAAAAGATAAATGTAGTTAACTTTGTGTAGATGTTACTTGCTGAAATTAAGAAGTTAGTAAAAAAGGCAAGAACATGAAGCTTGTGGTTGGGGATAGACCTTGGGTTGTGAAGTTGAGACGAAATTAGTCGGTTGTCAAGTTATGTACAAGATAGACTACATTTGCCAAGGTCAACGCCTTGTAGGTAAATGATTTGTGCATATTTGAACACGTTGATGAGAAAGGTGGTGTGATTAAAGTTTCTATTTCAAATCATGAGTTTTGATTGATGATATGTACAAGAAACAATAAGTATGGTGAGTTGTGCTGACAATATGTGATGTTGTTATATGGTCTTAGTTGGATGCATTGTCTTATGTTAACATAATTATTATGTATTAAGGAAAGTGTTTATTAATTCATTGAATATGTGATGCACCCCAAGGTCCTATCACCTGATCCCGAGCCAAGATGCTCATTGCTTACATAATGAGTTGCTATTTTGTAGGTGGTACTAAACTAATGGAATTTGAAGATGAACCAATGCATGATGCTAAAGAGCCACCTATCCATGTACTCACTTGGAATCAAGAAACTTCCAATCGGCTAGGATCTACTTCCCACGGCTTTGATGAACATCCAATTTCCGAGACGAATGATGCCTATTAGAAGGAGATATGTTATTTTCCTATTTTGATATGTTGAAATGGACTATGCTTGATTGATTACAATTGGATGAATTGTATTTTGATTAGAATTAGGATATTTTGGACTTGTTTATTTTGGAGTGCTCAGCTAGCATGTTAGCTGAGCCCTCATGCCCTAATTTTGTGAACTCTAGGGTAATTTTGTAATTTTCTTTTTATTATCATTAGGGAAGTATTTAACCTTTCCTAATGAAGCCCTTATGCAGTTTTGAAACCCTAATTTTGCAGCTGCAAGTCGTGTTTGGAGTTCTCTCCCAACCCTCTCCCAGTGCTTGGTTCTTGCTACCTGTAGACCCCTTCACCAAAGCCCTTCCTCTCTCGTTTCTTGCTCGATCTTGGAGAGGGAGATTCAAGCTAGTTTTCCCAATATTTCTTCCAGGAAGTGTCAGTGGCGTGGAGAGCTAGAAGATAGAGCAAAAGCCAAGAAGGAGTGACATTTCCTTGAGAGGTCTGAACTAGTCGCTCATCTCATTTGTGTGGGGTGTTGCGGACCTTGTTGGTATTCAGTTTTGTCCTTCTCTTTTGTTGTGCTATTTGGTGTATGAAACTCTGCATTTGGTTGATCTTGAATGTTCTTTGAAGTATTGGATGTTGTTTATTTGTTTTGGGATCAGAATATAGAAGTGTGCATGAATTGTTGAAAACCGCAGCTTGTGTTCCTTTAAGCCGATAATTCTGAGTAGCTTGTTAATCTGTTCGTAACTCAGCATGTAACGCCCCATTTATTTAAAACCATTTTTCTCTTATTAAAAATGCGTGTTATAAAATTTTTGCTCAATTTATTCAAAATGCAGAAATCAGAGTAATTAATTTCAAATGAAACACCTCAGAGTTATTTAAGCGGAAATAGATAATGAAGTTTCAAAACATAGTTTAAACCTTCCGCATGAAAAGTCCCTAGTTACAAAACATCTACCGTGTCACGATAGGAAGTTAATTGTTCAAAATGACTAACACAAATAACGTGGGCCACAACCATCAGGTCGAACTCGGCTGATAACCCAAGGAATCGTCCTGAAATGTCTTCTCCTCGACTGGTGCATCACAAGCATAAAAAATATCACCTACATTATGGGGAAAACAATTAGCCTAACGCCTAATAAGAATTAGAATGAAATGCTATGCATAATCATACGATGCATTACAGAAAAGAGCTGTATCTTTTCTGTTAATCCGAGAGATGGATACGTCTATTGGCCATGTGACTTAATCGTCACTTCGATGAGGAGATACATCCATTAGGGGTGTATCCAAATGCCGTCACCATACTCTTTTGTTAAAGACGTTGGGGATTTCTGTACAAGAGAATGGATTAACCCTAAAGTCCATGTGGCTAAACCGCCACTCCGCTCCCTACATGGGAAGAGATACATCTATTTGGGGTGGCACACCGATGGATAGTCACCAATTCTCCCAAACCCCCTCACGTCTATTTACATATATTAGGCATGTCATGCTATATGCTCGCAATTTTATAAGCCCTAAGTACGATGTATGAATGCCACGTACAATCACAGATATATATATATATCATCAGAATAAAAACTGAAAGCATGAATTAAAATCAAGATACAACAGTTCAAGCATAATTTAGCGAGCTGTGGATTAAGATGAGCATATACTATATAGTTTGTATTTTTATTTCTAAGAGTAGTTCATGATTTGATGTGTCAATGGAGAACCAATCACAGGTCAGTGAGACACAATTTTAAATCAAGGGGTTCTCTTACTGTCCATTGCACTCATTATTTGACAGTGTTAAATCCTTTCATAACAACGAAACAACATTTCACAGGCGATAACTAGAGCAATACTTAATATCAAACAATAATTGCATCTATACATCACAGTGGCTAAATCAAAACGGAGCAACATTTCCTTCATCCAATCACACTTAATATCCATGAATATCATTTAGTAAATCTACAGCAAGTGAACTGTCTTTCTTAACCAAGGCATAATAGTATTTCACACCAGAAAATCCAACGGAATTATTTAGTAACAAACAAACACACCCGTGATGTAGGGCCTTCTCTGGCCAACTACACTCTAATCCTTACCTCAAGCTTTTTCCTTCTATGCCTCAGCAGCTCCCTGTTCACAACAGTCCAAGACAGTAGCTCCAGCACCGCTTCCCCTTTTCTCTGTAAACAAACGACTGAACACTTCATAACTGCCCACGATTTATAGGCAGGAAGGAGTTTATGGGGAGCAATGAGGGATGGTGGTCATAACCTCCGAGGGAGAAGGTCAAAGTCGTGGGGAGAGATGTGGGTTGTCATCTAGCAGAAAACATTTACGGATTAAACGACAAAAGCGTTCGCTAGTTAAAATTAGGTTTTCTGCGAACATGTGGCTTCATTACTCCATCTTTAATGCTCGTCAATCTCTTCGTCGCAAGGGACGTCCATTCTTTAGCAAGGATCGTTTGTTGACTTCATCGTTTAGACGTCTGTCAACCTCTTCGCTGCAAGGGACGTCCTTTCTCCAACAAGGGCGTTTGTTGCCTTCGTCATTTAAACGTACGTCATTCCGAAAGAAATGTTGGTCAGCTTGTTTGCCATGACGGACATCCGTTCTTCGATGAGGGACATCCATTTCCTTCACATTTTAGATGTCCACCAATCTCCGTCAACTTCTTTGTCATAAGGGACGTTCGTTCCTTAATGAGGGACGTCCGTTCCTCCTTAAAAGCCTTTCCCATTCTTTCCAAATGACGCCGTATTCTTCCATTTTGGACGCCCCTTCCTCCTTAAAACAATGACGTATTCTACTTAAGCGATGTCACCCATTTTCCATCTTTTATAACGGGCGTCCTTTCTTCCCTTGAGGGACGTCTGTCACAATCCAACGATGCGTTTTTCCAAAGTTCAACACCATTTCTCACGTCCGATAACTCTAAGGGACGTCCGTTTAGCACAAAGGACGTCCAGCATTCCCTTCAGCGACGTTGTTCCCTTCACACACTAACGCCCGCCTTAACAAGGGATGTCCGTCCTGCTATAAAGGATGTCCGTCCTGCTATAAAGGATGTCCAAACTCCCACTTTCTTCACTTTGGACATCCGTCCCTTCCCAAAATGTGTGTGCCTGTCAGGCATATCCTCAATTCTCCATTTAGTATTAATTCCCTCAATATATATATACTTTATCACTTCTCAATTTAATGAGTACGACATATATCTCTTTTTTATACAATATTTATTTATTTAATAAAATCTTTTACGTATTACGTAAAAGATTAATCCGGGCATTACACAGCGTGTAAGACAAGTTTGAATGTGGATTTTGGAGGAGATATTTTGTGAAGTGTTTGCTAATTGTCCTTTAAATTTGGGATTAAAAGACCGTATGCATCTTTAGTTCTAGCCGATTCAATTTCCTTGCGCAGAATTTGTGATAGTCGATTGGTATTGTTATTGTTTTAGCATTCTTGTGATTTTGGGGCCATCAATATGGGTAGTTGTAAAATTTGAGTGGAAGTGAAAAAATGTTCAAAAAATAAATTAATTTGCACTCGTTAAGAAAAAGAATTTTTGAGAGACAAAGAAAAACAGATATAAAATTTTCTATCGAATATTATCTTACTTATGTACTGCACAACATATTTATATGTTCTTTTACTATTTGAGATATGGAGAATAAAATCCTAACAGACCTTATATGGGTATGATGTAATTACAAACAATTACAAAAACATTCGAATTTGCTAAAAGTAGGTTACTTTAGGATTGTCGAATAATGTAAATGATTGTGTTTAATATTGATTAGCGATTTGCTTTTGCTATTTTTTGCTAATACATTATTTATTCTATGCGCAGAATTTTCAATGATAATGTTATTGTATAGTGGTTGACTTGTCATTGATCGCAAACCACGATGGTTAATTTGTCATTTTCCCTAAAATATGCTAATCAAACTTATGAATTGTTAGTAGTTTCCATTATTATGATTAAAAGAAAGAACCAAGTTCAAAATATAATCAACATAACGCATACATATCGCGCGTGCCTGCACTAATATTATTGAAAAACAAATTGAAACTTGTGAAATTTAAATTATTATTTTATTCCTATTAATATCTGAAAATTACAGGTGAGCAGGAAGAGGTACCCAGCGTAGAAAAACGTCTTCTTACTCTCAGATAGAGGCCGATCGCAGATCTAAGAAGGTGAACATCTCTCTCGAATATTTTCTCTCACTATTCACTCTGTTCTCCTTCTGATATCACTTTCTCGCCTTTCAGATCTCCATCTTCCGTTCCTTCCATCGCTGCCGAGGATTTGTTTTGCATAACTGATTACATTCTCAGATCCAAGGTATGATCTTCCTATGGTCTATCTGCTCATTGATTTTTATGATATTCTCTACTGGATTTGGATGTTCGATTCGTAGAATTGGGTTTTGTATTTGGATCGTTCCTTTCTCCGTGGTTGCCGAGCATGTGGAGAGAGAAAATGAAACCAAACTAATGTTTTAGCTTAAGTTATGGTAAATCGAGTCAAATTAGACTAAAATGATCGCTCAATTCAACAAATTTGATCACTGGATTGGGTGATTCTGATATTCGTTGCTTTTTATTATTTTTCTTTTGATGTTCTGGGAAATTAAACTAGGCGTTGATAAGTTAATCATAAACTATGCTATTTTATGGTTCTGCGGTTAATAGGAATTAGTTTGACTAATGTTTACATTTCAGCTACATTTGGAATCTGGATATTGAACTGGAACCATGCTGACGAAATTTGAGACTAAGAGTAATAGAGTGAAGGGACTGAGCTTCCATAGCAAGAGGCCTTGGATCTTAGCAAGTCTTCACAGCGGTGTGATTCAGCTATGGGATTACAGGATGGGAACTCTCATTGATCGATTTGATGAGCATGATGGCCCAGTCCGTGGCGTCCATTTCCATAACTCTCAGCCTCTTTTTGTTTCTGGGGGTATAAAAATTTGCCCATAATTAAGAATGTGTCTTATTTTCTTCACACCTTTTTCAATCTTTATGCTGTGATAAACAATTTCATATTTTAGTTCTAAAAGAACTTTAATTTCCTTTTATCATTTGAAGTAGGAGTAAATATTATTTCTAATGCCTTTTGTTGAGTGGAAGTTGGGTGGCGTGGAAAAAAAAGAAGGGTGGCTAAGTCAGTAACGTTTTGACGTTGTCTTATGGTGTTCGTGGACAAAGAGAAATTGTATCATTTTTAATGACGGAGGTTTGATTTTTAGGCATTTAAATTTTAATTTATACTTTTTATTTTCAGGTGAGGGTTAGTCAATAAATAGCATTCTGTATACGTTTGAGGAGTTGAATGTCTTTTTATAGCTCTTCATTTCTTTTATTATGTAATTTAGTTTAATGATAAAAAATACACTACTCATTATCTTATTACTCATTAATGATAGGGCATCCAAAGTTTAGGTTAGGCTAATAAAAAAATTGTCCAGGTATTTCTTTCAACCTAGGATTCTGAAGTTAGTGATTTTATTGTTATTTCTCCTCCCTTGTTGACAGGGGATGATTACAAGATCAAGGTATGGAATTACAAGCTACATAGGTGTCTGTTCACTCTTCTTGGACATCTTGACTACATTCGTACTGTTCAATTCCATCATGAATACCCTTGGATTGTTAGCGCCAGTGATGACCAAACTATCAGAATCTGGAACTGGCAATCCAGGACTTGCATCTCTGTTCTTACTGGACATAACCACTATGTCATGTGTGCCTCATTCCACCCAAAGGAGGACTTGGTTGTGTCTGCATCCTTGGATCAGACTGTACGTGTTTGGGATATTGGTGCACTCAGGAAAAAAACTGTTACACCTGCAGATGACATCACACGGTTGACTCAGATGAACTCAGATTTCTTTGGTGTGGTTGATACAGTTGTGAAATATGTCTTGGAAGGTCATGACCGAGGGGTCAATTGGGCTTCATTTCATCCAAACCTTCCTCTTATTGTATCAGGAGCAGATGATAGGCAAGTGAAACTTTGGCGAATGAATGGTATGTTTTTTTACTGATAAAAAGAATTCTACATTTATCGATAGCTCTATGTTCCCTTTTTGTTCTGCGCTGATTTAACTCTCATATCCATTTTCGATTACTCATTGAAAGAATTTTCATGCAAATGGTTTCCAGCTAACCTTCCTAATTTCAGATACCAAGGCATGGGAAGTCGACACTCTCAGGGGACACACAAATAATGTTTCATGTTCTCTATTTCATGCAAGGCAAGATATTATAGTATCTAATTCGGAGGATAGGAGTATTCGTGTGTGGGATGCTACTAAACGTACTGGCATTCAGACTTTTCGTAGGGAACATGACAGATTTTGGATTCTTGCAGCTCATCCTGAAATGAACCTTCTTGCTGCTGGTCATGATAGCGGCATGATTGTCTTCAAATTGGAGAGAGAACGTCCTGCTTTCTCTGTTAGCGGTGATTCACTCTATTATGTCAAAGATCGATTTCTGCGCCTCTTTGAGTTTTCAAGTCAGAAGGATACACAGGTGATCCCTATTCGAAGACCTGGATCATCAAGCTTAAATCAAGGTGCAAAAACACTTTCTTACAGTCCTACAGAATCTGCTGTTCTGGTCAGTTCCGATGTGGATGGAGGTTCTTATGAATTATATCTCATACCTAAAGAGAGCTTTGTCAGGGGTGAAACTGTTTCAGATCCAAAAAGAGGTAGTGGATGTTCTGCAGTTTTTGTTGCTAGAAATAGGTTTGCAGTGCTTGAAAAGAGCAGCAATCAAGTGTTAGTTAAAAATATAAAGAATGAGCTTGTCAAAAAGAGTGTTCTTCCATCTGTCGTTGATGCAATATTCTATGCTGGAACTGGAAACTTGCTTTGCAGAGCAGAGGACAGGGTGTTCATCTTTGATCTACAGCAACGGATTGTACTAGGAGAGCTCCAAGCCACTGTTTTTAGGTATGTAGTTTGGTCAAATGATATGGATACCGTTGCTCTGCTTGGAAAACATTCTATCGTAATAGCCAATAAGAAATTGGTGCACCAATGCACTCTTCATGAAACAATTCGCATAAAGAGTGGAGCTTGGGATGATAATGGTGTCTTCATATACACTACCCTGAATCATATCAAATACTGTCTTCCAAATGGAGACAGTGGAATTATCAAGACTCTTGATGTTCCAGTCTATATAACAAAAATTTCTGGGAACACAATTCACTGTTTAGATAGAGATGGGAAAAACCGTGGCATTGTAATTGATCCAACAGAGTATGTTTTCAAGTTATCCCTCTTGAGAAAGAGGTACGACAATGTTATGAGCATGATTAGAAGCTCTGAGCTGTGTGGGCAGGCTGTAATTGCATATCTGCAGCAAAAAGGTTTTCCCGAGGTCGCCCTTCATTTTGTTAAGGATGAGAGAACTCGATTCAACTTGGCTTTAGAGAGTGGTAATATCCAAATTGCCGTTGCTTCTGCTAAAGAAATTGACGAAAAAGACCATTGGTATCGATTAGGGGTGGAGGCACTACGTCAGGGTAATGCTGGTATAGTAGAATATGCATATCAGAGGACAAAGAACTTTGAGAGACTATCATTCCTTTATCTTGTAACTGGGAATTCAGATAAGCTATCCAAAATGCTAAAAATTGCTGAGGTGAAGAATGATGTAATGGGTCAGTTCCACAATGCTCTGTATTTGGGTGATATCAGGGAGCGAATTAAGATACTTGAGAATGTTGGCCATTTGCCCCTGGCATACATCACAGCTTTGGTTCATGGTTTCCACGATATTGCTGAACGACTAAAAGCTGATTTAGGAGATAATGTCCCTTCCATTCCAAAGGGAAAATCTCCGTCTCTTTTAATTCCTCCAAGGCCAATCATATGCGGTGGAGATTGGCCATTATTGAGGGTGATGAAAGGGATCTTTGAGGTTGGCCTGGATAACATTGGCAGAAATGCAGAGGTAGAGTATGAAGAGGCTGCAGATGGTGATTGGGGAGAGGATTTGGACATTGTTGATGTGGAAAACACACCTAATGGAGACATTGGTGTGGCTCTCGAGGATGGAGTGGTGCACGAAGAGAATGACGAGGGTGGATGGGATCTTGAAGATCTTGATCTTCCTACTGAGCTCGATACTCCCAAGAACTACAGTGATTCTCGATCTTCAGTGTTTGTTGCTCCGAATCCTGGTATGCCAGTGAGTCAAATTTGGATTCAAAAATCATCTCTTGCTGCTGAACATGTTGCAGCTGGTAATTTTGACACTGCCATGCGATTATTGAATAGGCAACTGGGTATAAGAAACTTTGGTCCTTTAAAAGCATTGTTTCTTGACTTGCACATGGGTAGCCACAGTTATTTACGGACCCTCTCTTCAGCCCCCGTGATATCAGTGGCAGTTGAGAGAGGGTGGAGTGAATCAGCTAGCCCTAATGTGAGGAATCCACCGGCTCTTGTTTTTCAGTTCTCTCAACTTGAAGAGAAGCTGAAAACTGGTTACAAGGCCACAACCTCTGGTAAATTTACTGAGGCTTTACAAATTTTCTTAAATATTCTACATACAATTCCTCTGATTGTAGTGGAGTCAAGAAGAGAAGTTGATGAGGTGAAGGAACTTATTGTTATCGTGAAAGAGTATGTTCTGGGCTTGAAGATGGAACTTAAGAGAAAGGAAATGAAAGACAATCCAGTTCGCCAGCAAGAGCTAGCAGCCTACTTTACCCATTGCAAGCTCCAAACGCCCCACTTAAGACTTGCATTGTTTAGTGCCATGATTGTCTGCTACAAGGCTGGTAATCTGAGCACAGCTTCTAACTTGGCCAGACGTTTCTTGGATACTAACCCCACGATGGAAAACCAAGCAAAAACAGCTAGACAAGTTCTTCAAGCAGCTGAAAAGAACATGAAAGACAAATCACAGTTGAATTATGACTTTAGAAATCCTTTTGTTGTTTGTGGGGCAACATACATTCCCATCTATCGAGGACAGAAGGATTCTTCCTGCTCATATTGCAGTGCCCGGTTTGTTCCCGCCCAAGAAGGTCAGCTTTGTGCTGTTTGTGATCTTGCAGTGATTGGATCAGATGCTTCTGGTTTGCTTTGTTCTCCTTCCCAAATAAGATGATCAGCGTGTGCATTAGCAGAGCAATTTTTATCAGCCCCGAGCAGGGACATTTCTTATGCAAGTCATATCGACATCATTTGTGAGTGCTTCCATTTTGAACGAAAAAAGGTTGGCATCATGTTATATTTTTGCTTACATTTTTCCAGTCTCTTCTTACTACTTTCAATCAGAATTCTAGGTGGTTTTTATTGAATATAATAAACAACTGCGAGAATATTTTGTCCCTGCTTGTCTATTATTTTTCTCAAAAATTATAAATGTTTCATCTATCGTCAATTCTTCGGCTGTTTCTTAGATGTGCAAGTTTGGCATTTATGCTAATAGATAGTAAGGTGTCGGCTTTTCTCATATTTAGCTCTTTGATGCTAGTCTACATTTTGCAAGTAAGGAAGGTTGTATTCTGCTAGGATGTTCTTAACACAAACCATGTGCAATGTATTTTAGAGAAAATCAGATAGAAAACATCTAGGGCAGACAATTCTAGAGGTCGTGCAATTCTCCCAATTGCCTGAAGTTAACCAGATAATCCTACCGTACCCCCATGCTCCCTATGCACAACTTCTTTCCCTCCCCCGCAGATCACACATCAACATAACTCTTAATTACCCTTCTAAACATGTTATGATAACTAAAATTAACCAGATAATCCTCCTATACCCCCTCCTCCCTATACACAACTTCTTTCCCTCCCCACACAACAACATAACTCGTAATTACCCGTCTAAACATCCCATAATAACTAAAAGGGTCAAGTACAAATTAAATCTTGAATTTTAAAAGTATCGTTCAACTTAAAATTTGAAACTTTTTTTTGAATAAAATGAATCATGAACTTTGGAATACGATTTCTTTGAACTCTGAATTTTTTCTTGAACAAAATTAAATTTAAAATTTGTACCCATTGCATCGAACTAAATTAATATTATAATATTTTTTTAATTTTAATTTTAAAATTACAAAAAATTAAACCAAACCGATATAACTTGAGTATTAACCAACTAAAATTGACTCAAACCAGAGTTTAAACAAACTCAATTTATTGCAAATTTAAAACATCTACCACCAAATCGAACGAAGCCAAAAAAAATTAGTTAGGTCCAAGCTCAACTTCCAAAAGTCGAGTCTAACTCGTTCAGTGTAAATCTCAAAATTTATTTTGTAAAAAATAAGTTCAAAGTTTAAGTTAAATAGACTTGTATATTTAGATTATCCTTTACATATCATCACTCCCTAAGTGCAATATGTGAACCTCTAACATTCCTATGTTTCTCCCTGGAACGTCCATAAGGTATTTGCTTTATACTCTCTCCCTCTCCCTCTCCCTCTCCCTCTCCCTCAAACGTTCAACACTTCCTCACAAATAAAAAAATTTGTGTGAATTACTGTCTGTTTCACATCCTAAAACAGCTGCATATGAAGTTCATGGACCTCTTAAATTATTCTATGTGAGATGGCCATGCGTCTGTATGTACGTTTTCGTATTTACCCAGAAATTTCCTCAAAGAAAACTTAAAAAAAAAAAAAGGTGTTGGAAAAGGTCCTTAAATTTTGTGTAGTTTTGGATCCTTTCTGGTCCGCCGCCTCCTAGAAAGTTGTAACCTTTTCTGAGACAGAATGACGTTGTTTGACGGCCAGACTGCAACAATAATATGCCTAAAAGTGAAAGGCGACCCTACCTGGCTACCCATCCAACACTCCACAGTCCACTGAATTAACTCCTCTTCATGCCCCTCACATGCCTCCCCTTATTCCTCTTTTTTCTTTCCAATTAAGCACTTCAGCTCACCCCCCCGCACCACAATATAATTTCTCTATTTGCTTATTACGATAAAATAAAGCTATTATATCTCGTAGCTTAGGGTGTATCAATTTAGTCTTTTGCTTTATGTTTCTTACTTAGATTCTTGTAGTTTTATATTTTATTTGGCCCATTGTTTGCCCATAATTTTAATAGAGCATGCTAATATTTACGTACACTTTAGAATTTTTGCATCAACAAATATTTTAATTAGATATTCAATTGATTGGACCAAACCTGTCTGTAGTCGACCTTTGACTCGATTAGACAATTGGTCAATGGGAAAGAGGAGTTATAATGTGTTTGTCGTAGGACGACATTCTATTCTATGATAATTGTTATTGATAGGAATGATTATTTAAAAAAGATATGAAACATTGTCGAAGATTATACATTGAAATTAGTGTTAATGATTGAGGAGGGAAGTAATTGGTGTAGTAGAAAGCATTTTGTCCTAAAAAAGCAGAGCACATGGCTCGAGATTTAGAGAAATACACTGACCACTCCCGCCATCATGCTTGTAGCCATGCATGTCTTCTCTGTGCTGCTTTTTGACTCTCTCTCTCTCTCTCTCTCACCCTTGTCCACGTCTCCTGACTAACCTGACCAGTCCTTAGAAATGGATCCTATTGTAGTAAAATATTATTTTAGTAGTTTCTTTTACGAGTCATTAGTAAAATAGTTATAATATATATATATATATATATATACAAATAAATGTTTAGAAGGTGAGCGTCCAGCTCAAACTTTCACTGAATGTTATGATGAAAAGGAAGAAATAAAGTTTTGATTCCGAGTAGGATTCTACGTTTATCCAGGTGTATTTATTTATTTGTATTACCCCCATCACATATGAAAGTATAAGGAAATGCAACATTGCTTTATTAAAAACTAGGGCAGACTAGGGGGAGTTTGGCATGACTGGGCTGGTCAATGCTGCGGTGGCCCCATGCTAAAGAAACCTACACCTGAGAAGTCATAATAATTCTACACTCGTTTTTTTATTATCACTCTGAATTTCCCCCATTCAAATAAACCCTTCCCCTATTTTGATTCTTGATACTTTAATTTTTTGGGGATTCATCCATTTTACTTTATTGAATTTAAGACTCTCAATCTTAAGCATGATTATTGTTTTCAATAATCACTAGTTTCATAATGTTGAAATCAGGGTAAAGCGTGCTTCATCAAGTGTCTCCCTCCCTCCCTCCCAGACGCCTAATTAATGTCCAAATTAATAGTAATAGGAAGGTGACAATTTAGTTATAAAGATTGTTCGGGGTAAGTGGAATTTGAACAAGTAATCTGCAGCGAAGCCCATATCATCTCATCAATTTATTAAATACAGACTTTCAAACTTCTTCCCTTAAATAAAACAACAGAAAGTAACGACGCGGGAAGCAAATCAAACTTGATTTGTTGTTGCCTCGGGCCCCTAATAAGTAATAAATATTAACCATTTAAATTAATTGAACAAACATCTCCATACAATAATTACAGTAACATAATGTAATTCATGGACTCGTAGAAGAAGAGTGTACAGTAGAATTTCAGTTCAATAATGTTGGAGGTTCTGTGGGGGCTGCACAGGCGCCGGCACCCCGACCGGAGACCCTTTATGAAATTCACGTGATTCTTTTGCTAAAAAGGGTTGAGAGTCTTAATTAATTTATGTTGACTACTCCATTATTTTTCTGTATTCACCAAGTTGGAGTTCCTAATAACTACCCATTTCAAAATTTCTAGAAGATTAAGGAAATGGTATTATTATTATTATTATTAGGGTAAATAACTAAAAAAAATTAATAACAATCTGAATTTTAAACTATTTTTGTTAACAAATCAAAGCTTAAACTACAAAAAATTAATAAAATGAACCTTGCAGTTATTTATTTATTTTTTGTTTAAAAAAAAGAGTTCGATTGACCATGTCAAATCGCGCAAACATCAGCTGCAGGCATCCTCACTTAAAGAGGGTGCGCTCGCAAAAGTCGTCTAGAACATACGCCGAACGATAGCTTTCCATATACTCTGTGGTTTTTCACCGAGCGACTGCAGTGGGCACCAGTATTTAAGTATCGGGCATCTGCAGTATTGTGTATTTAACAAAACAATGATATTTTTGTGCGAACCCTAAACCCTTTGGCAACCAATCTCTCTTTCAGTGACGAAATCAACCTCATTCGAGCATTTCTCTTAGTTTTTCAATCTCATAATCATTTTTCGGAAGGAAATTCGTAATTTGCCCCCTCGAAATTCAGGTATAATAATCAAACACCAAGTTCTTAGGCTAAAATAGGTTGGATGTTTGTGGGAATTTATATATTGTCATGGAAATGGAGTTTATTGGCGTGTAAGCAAAGATAAGTAGGAGAAATAAAAGGTTTTCATTTTTTGCACACCGAATGGCATCGAAGAGAGGTCATTTATGTTAGAAATTATTTATAACAACTCATTCGGTAATGTAATTGGTGTGTGAATGTTTTATTGTTTCAAACATAGAAGAAACTAGTGATCAAGAATTTGTTAATTGCGAAATGAAAGTGGATCCGATCTCGACAAAGAGCTTCATGCATTCGATCATAAAGTTGCTACAGTTGAAATAGAGGTGCATTCGATCTCGATAGCTCTAGATGAAAAGTTTTGTTCATTAAGCGACTCCGAAGATGATGATGGGGAGAGTATGCCTCAACAGGAATATTGTTTTGTAGATCTATGTTTGGAAAAGAAGTATAGTTCGTTAAGTGCAATTAGAAAAGAAGTAGTGCATTATGCATTGAAGAACGATTATGGAATGAAGTTCATCAAAAGTGAAGCTTATCGATTGACAGCCATGAGCCAGGAAAGATGCAATTGGCAAATCCATATTTAAAAAATGTAAGGTGAACTTACATTTCAAATAAAGAGTTATAACAATATTCACAACTGTTCATGATAGATGGAAAGATGACATGCCCCTATCAAATGGGTAGCAAACCAATACTTCGACATGTTCAAGACTCATGCCAGCCAGGATGTTCCTTCCATCATTACGACAATCAGGAGTAATTTTAATGTCAATTTTATACCAATTCTTTCTAGAAGGGCAAGGAATGAAACTCAAAAACTGAATGAAGGAGATGACGATGAACAACATAAGTAACTATGGATGTAAGGAGAAGAGATTTGAAAATCCAATCGAGGCAGCACATTGATTGTTGGCGTAAATATGAATGATCTTACGTTTTATTTGATATTTAAAAGGATATATATGTGTTTAGTTGCATGTAAGAGAGATATGCTCGAGTGTGGTAGACTTTCTATTTGTTTGGATGATTGTCACTTGAAGGGCTCATGTCCAGGCCAGTTGCTCATAGTTGTTAGCATTGATGAAAATGATAGAATTTATCCATTTGCTATAGCAATGGTTGAAGTAGAATCGAAAGACTCTAGGTTATGATTTTTGCAATTGTTACTTATGGATATAGACAGTGCTTTGCGCATGAGATGGACATTTGTTTCAGATCAACAAAAGCTATGGTGCATTGCCTTTGTACTGTTTGTTTATGTTATGCGTTTTATTCCAAAGTTTGTTTTCTTATGCGTTTAATGTTTATGTTTGTAGTGGTTGGTGTTTGCTATGGAGAAGTTTTTACCGCCAGCTGAAAATCGTTTCAGCACAAGACATTTGTATATGAATTTCAAAAAAACAATTTCGAGGTAAGTTGTGCAAAGATGCAGTGTGAAACGCATTTAGGGCTACAACATTAACACACTTTGAGAGAGAACTCAAGAAATTATTTTTGGTTGAAACATGCTTATAGTTCAATCCCAAAGTGCAAAATAAGCTTGAACAACTTGAGTGAACCCTTCAATGCTTGCATCCTATAAGCTAGGGAAAAACTGATTCTGACTATCTTCAATATGATAAGAAAGAGCATTATGTCTAGGTTCGTAAAGACACATTAAAAGATGGCCAAGTCAACAGACCTATTATGTCCTCAGATAAGGAAGAATCTTGGCAAACTACAACTTGCTGCATGAAATTGGAGTCCAACATTTGCAGAAGCTAGTGGGTTTGAGGTTAGTGATGAGAATGAATAGTATGCATTTGATTTGGATAAACATACTTGTAATTGTTACAAGTGGGAGCTAATTGAAATCCTATGCGTGCATGCAATCCCATGCCTGCATTTTATGAGAAGATTATTTGAATATTATGTTCATGTATGCTATCACCGAGAAACATATATGAGGATTTACTCCCACTTTGTTCAACAATTTAGTGGCTAACACATGTGGCCTAAAACAAATCAAGATCTAATTCTCCCAATGGCAATAAAGCAATGACCATATAGGCTTCAGAAACAAAGAGTGATGGATGTTTATGAGTCTCAAAATTGGATAGTTCTACACAAGAAAAATGTCAACACTACATGTAGTAGGTGTCGGAGTGTGGGCCACAAATATAATACCCAAAATTAAGCTGGGACTAAGGACAATAATGATTGTGGATCATTGGAGATTAAGGAATGATTATATTATGGAATATAATACCCTGAAAATAAATTGGTATAATTGGTATCAATTATTGGAATGAGGTTTGAAGATTTATTATATGATTATGGAGATAATTGGTGGATTATTGTTAAGGAATTTGGTTAAAGTAGTGAAGGAAATTGTTAAGGGAAGTGTTAAGTTGGCGTGAAGATATGGCAGTGCCTTAAGTGGAATTTCAACGTGGGAAGGGTCGATTCAACTATCAACTGGGTGTGAGTAAAAGAAGGATTCAGTCGACTATGAAAGAATTGGTCGACTGCTAAATATTACAGAGACGATTCTTCTGAGCTGTCGATTCGGCGGTCAAGTATCATCGACTGGATACTCGACCGACAAATAGGACATAGGAAAAATTATTGATGAAACAAAACAGTGGTTGAGAAGTGGGAGCTGATGAGTGAGTGGTTGACAAGAGGGAGGAAGTGGCCACCAGCTGCTTGGTCGGCAAAAGTTTGAAAATCAGACTTTAATGTTGGACCAGTCGATCTTATGATCCATTGGTAATCTTGAGCTGCGGTCGATCATAGGATCAATCGCTTCCATGCGGGTTTCGGGATATCTAAAATCCCGAGGCCTGAGTTGCGTGTGATTCTTCCACGTACACTCCCCTTCACAAATGGCAGATAAATAGAGGTGTTAGGTGAAATTTATGGGGATTGTGTGAGGCTTATAAAGACACCTTCAGTGAGGATAAAAAAAACAGAGAGAGTGAGGAAGGCAAGGTATTCTGCGTGAGAGAAGAAAGCTCTTTGGAGAAGAAGGAAGTCACAGAGAGGAGAGAAAACACTCTAGAGGAGAGATGTGAGCCGAGAAGAAGAAGAAGAAAGTGAAGGAGAGTTTTCTCTGGGATGTTCCTCCAGTAAGAATTTCCTTCACTTTTATTATGGATTTTTTGAATGTTTATGCTCTATTGGTTTTAAAAGGCTCTCTGATGTTTGTTTAACCATGGTTTTGTTAACTACATAAATGCTAGGTTAATGATAAAAGATAAAAGGATGAAAAATGTAATGCTCTGTTGGTCAAAATATAATAATTAGTAAAGTGAAGAAAAAAAGGTTGAGTTTAAGGTTTTGTAAGTTAATGTTGCTTTTTTAAAAGTTATTGTATTGATAAAAGTAAATGGATGAAACTATTAAGTGATTAAGTATATTTGGATTATGATATTCTGTTATGAAATGAATGAGGATTAATGGTATCAAAGTTGTTGAAGATAATGGACTATGAAAATGAAATTAATAATCGGTGATTATTAATGATTAGATATTATTGATTTTGAAGGCATTGAAAGGAAGAAGAGTATTAAGTGCTGAAACTTCTATGAATGCGAGGTAAGTGATATTGTATGTGTTTTGCTTTTTGGGGCCCTACATCGCAAGAGTTAGGATTGCTTGATGCCTGCATTTACTAGATGTAATAGGTTATGATCATATCTTGAGGATGTATGGCTATTTGATGCTGTGTTTATTAGAATTGGGTTCTTTTAATGATGTGTTTATTAGTTTTAAGTTAAGAATAATGATAATGAGATTGAGCATGTTTTGAGGATTAGACTGAGGATATATGCTTGTGGATATAGGATTGTATGTATTTACGAGCATTCATGCATCATGGTTTTCAAAATGATACGAAAATGATTTTCATGCATAGTTTTAGAAAATGGTTTAATGGATGCTTATACATACTAAGTGTACGGTGTTCTCAAGGGTTGATCACCCGAAGCGGACTACCTTCATTTGGGCTGTAGGAATATCCATTTTATCATTGAAACTAAAATAGATAATAAACAGAATAAACAGAATAAAATGTAAACGACATTATATGAGATGTCAGCTTGTTAGTTGGCTCTTGATTGATGTTGAGGTTGAGGTTGTGAGGTTGATGTGCACGGCCGCTAGTGCACGGCCGCTACTTTCACAACGGTGTTTGTAAGGTTGTTTAAGTGTTGATGTGCACGGCCGCTAGTGCGTATTCGATTGATGTCATGACTGATTGTTGTGTGTTGGTGCGTACAACCGCTAGCAGAGCTTTTAGTTGATGCCGGAGATGCTTATACATGATGTGGGGTTGCTGTGCATTGATGTGCACAGTAGTTAACTGACGGTTTGATTGATGTCGAGCCTTTATCACATAGCGGATTTCCGATTGATGTCGGAACGGGGTGAATTGATGTGCACAGAAACAAAAAACAGAAATAGAAAATGGAAACAGAAAACAAAAACGAAAATGAAAAATTGCATACGGATTTTAAAAGAGCATAGCACATGCATTTTATAGCTTATTTGATATCATTTACTGTGTGTTAGATTCATAGTTTAAGTCTTGTGATGTAAGTACATCCTAGACCAAGATAATGAGCAGTTGATGAAAGATTTGCATGCGCGGATCTTGTGGCTAGCTAGGCTAAAAGATTTAAAAGGAAACGGTTTGTAAAGAGTTTTGTAAACTATTTTAAATTGTAAAAGGTGTTTTAAAGCCTTTCGCTGTATTTTATAAAAAGAGTTTCTAAAATTGTAAAAGGCTTTAAGAAAAGGATTTGATTCCTCATCATTCAAATGTATTTAAGAAAGAAAATTCTTCCGCTACGCAACTATTTAAATGGATTTAATGAAAAGAGAAAAGTTTTAAATTTATGTATTATCTAAAAATGTGACGTTTTATGAAAAGAAAAACCGAGTTGTTACACACAATACCTGCACTTGTTAAGGTAGAGGCTTTGCCACTAATGCTGCTGGCGGTAGTAACAGGGAAAGCAGTAGAAATGACATAGGAAGAGGTGAAAGAGAAAGCTCACATAATACAATTAAGGGTTTCACAACTGCTGATGGGACACAAGTAATTTTGCTATTACGTTTATGATCTCATAAATCATTGTAATTATTTACAATCTTTTAACACAATATTGAGTTTGTTATGTAGGAGTCTTATGTGCCAGATCCACATCGCTGGTGATCATGTAGTTCATGAAGAAATTTTTTGTTGGTTGTAAATTGAGCTTTTACTATCTGTTGATATTATTGGTATTGGTATTCAACATTGAATTCTACTTTTATATGTGTATTGTGAATGAGTAAAGGGGAATAAAAACATACAAGGGTTACTATGTTCAAATTTTATATTTTATTATGAAAAACATGAAAGAACTTCATAATTAAAAGTCTAAAAAATCATTACAAGTCAATAGTAATAGTAAAAGAGAATAGAATTGTTGAATAAAATGCAAAATTAGGTCTAGGACAATAACCACGGACGCTTGGGGAAGTGCCGTGGTCCTGTCCAAAGGCAAAACATGTTGAGGATGGTGCAAATGCCTAATCCCGAGGCATTGAATTTTTTAGTTTTTTTTGCGAACGCCCTAGGAAGTGCTACCGCAACTGGGTATTAGCCACAAAAGCCTAGTAAGAGGCAAAAAATGTGTTGAGGAAGGTGTAGATGCCAATGCCCAAGGCAGTGAATTTTTTATTTTTTCAGCGGACACCAGAGGAAATGTTACAGACGCCCGTAGCAGACCTACAACCTTAATTACCTCATCCCTAGGCGACCACATCTTATCTCTGGGTGTTCGAGCTTCTTCTCTGGACGCCCGCTGAAAAACAAAAAAATTCACTACCTTGGGATTGGCGTCTATGCCATCCTCAACACATTTTTTTTTGTCTCTTAGTGAGGGTTCGCGGTGGATATCTGAGCATCTGTGGTAGATACTCGAGCGTCTACGGTGGCCGACCGCATTAAAACATGCTACAAGGCATTTGCATGTAACTCAATACCTATTGCCATTGGACCAAGCGTCCACAGTCCACCACAGGGCACCCACCATTGTTGTCCTATACCTAATTTTGTATTTTATTAAACCATTGTCTCCCTTTTTGCTATTACCATTGACTTGTGATGATTTTTTAAGCTATTAATTATTAAGTTCTCTCATGTTTTTCATAATAAAAAAATGGACCGAGTAACCTTTGTATTTTTTTCTTCCCCTTTAGTTATACACAAAACAGATTCATAATATCCAATCAATATACAAACAGAATATCCATATCTATAATATCAAACCAATATAAAAAATAATTAACAATACAAATCAAAGAGTACAAGAATGAAGATTACAAAAACCTAAAACCTAAAACCTAAAACTTAAATGCCTGCCGACGGTTTAGCATTGGAAGATGGAGTTGTTGGGTCATTCACATGCTTTGGTGCATAAATGAATGTGTCGTCCTCATCATCCTCCAAATTTTTCTCAATTTTGCTAAGCTAATCCACAATCATCTGTTGAGTGGGGCTAAGATCCTCCATTTTTCTATCCATTACTTCAACCATGGAAGTTAGACTCGCTAAGCAGGCTAACATCATGTTTAATCTCTCCTCAATCATCAACATAGCGTGGGATGACAGGAGGCTAAATAGGATCATCATTCTCAGGATCTGAGGCTGTTGGAGAAAGGGTTGCCGACGTGTATGGCCACTGTACGGTCTTGAATACCCATTTGTCTTCAACTTTGGTGATTCTCATATGAGCCAAGGTCACATGGTTGTACACATCCATTGCCTTTTCCTTGTCCCTTGGCTCGTCCACAAATAGCATTATCCTGTTACACTCAATAATTTTTTGAATATGCCAATTATATGACATGTTCTTCTTGTAGTTGTTGATGATATTGTACATGTGACTTAGAATGACATATCCAAAGTTGAATCTCTTTATGTTGTAGATCTTCTCCATCAGATAGAGATCCATACAACTAGCATGGTCTTGATGTTCATCCCAAGGTAGAATCATGTGTGATATCAGGTGATAGATCACTTAAGTTTTGGCGTTTAGATTCTTGCACTTTGGCTTGTAAATCCCTCCTATGTCGGGATTGTGGTGCAATTGTTGAAGCAATACTAGACATTCTTCTTGTTTAATGAAATCTAGCTCCCAAGATACATTGTAATACTTGTCGCTTGTCCCCTCTGTGGAACATTCAACCAACTCATTTATATTATCAGCAGTTAACCTTATCCCCAATCCAAACATATAACTCTTAACTACAAACAATTGGGTGCACACAGTCAAATTCATGTAGAAAATCTTAACTACGTGCTTGCAATAATCACCACCCATTTTGCACAACCCAACAATTCTAACTCTCTTAAACATACATTCTATTCCTAACTCATTGATCGTCAAATTCTACTCTTCTAGAGAAAATAATCAACCAATGTTTAATATAATTATCGTACATTTCCTTGAAGAACACCATCCTGAATTTTGGTGAGAAAAATTCATTTGCCAGTCGACGGGTATAGGAGGAATCACCTTGAGATTGACCTTGAGAGGGAGCGAATTTCCACATGAGAGTGAGTTTTAGAGCACTAACTGCCATTGAATGTCGAATTGGAGGAGAAAATTTTAGGATTTGGATTTTCGATAAATTTGTGACAATAGGATAGTGAAATTGAGGAGAAAATTGATTTCTAAACTTGAAACTTGAAGATTTGCACTCTGAGGAAGTTGAAATTGACTATACTCAGCAAGAGTTTGCTCGGTTTCATGGGAAATCACCTAGTGTTCGACCTATTTTGTAGAGGGCATCTGCAAACTTATATATTTCGGTCCGTGGTTAACCGAAATTTCAGTCCAGTGGTCTACTTGTGTGTATATGTGCCGCTACGATAACCCGATGATAAACTGCGGGCATTCGAGAAGCTGTCGCTCGACCTATGTTCTAGGAAACTTTTGTGAAAGCCCGTGGTGGACGTTCGCGATTTGCCACAGTCGACCAGAACCCCTTTTTTAACAGAAAACCTGACTATAAGGTTCATTTTTTTAATTTTCTATAGTTTAAGGTTTGATTTATTAACAAAAATAGTTTAAGGTTTAGATTGTCACCAATCCTATAGTTTAAGTTTTTTTTTAATTACCCTTATTATTATTATTATTATTTTTCTTACTTATATATAATTAAATGAATTTGTGGTTGCTTCGTCACTGTTTTACTCCGTGTTATGGACTTGGTTCTAATAGTTAGGAAAAATATAAGTTATCACAAAGCTTTGATAAATTATCATCCAAATATTTAATATGGTTGTACTTTTTAGGGAAATTAACCAATCAACCACTATACTTTGTGATCAATGACAGGTCAACCACTAAAGTATTTTTGCTAACAACTTAACCACTGAACTATGAAAAATAGACGCCGCAAACATCGCTGTCACGTTTGCCGTTAAACATTTAATTTTTGTTCGGCAGCGGAACTCTACACGTTCCTCTACGGAACGTCAATGCTAAATATTAAGGTTTTAGTACTGACGTTCCGCCGTGGAACGTGGATATTAATTAAAATTTGCAACGTTCTACCGCGGAACGTCATGCATCGTTCTGCGTTCTAGTGCCCTAGTATATATAATGGACATTCAGACCTCTGGTGAGTTCACTGATTCCTTAGCAAACCTCAAAATTCTCGGCGAATCTTCATACTCTCAAAGAAAATTTCCTCATTGTTTCGTCCATTCCAATGGATTGTAGGATAAAGAAATTAACTCTGAAGTGTAAGGATTGTCCATCGCAGTCTCAACCGCAAAAAACGAAGAATAAGAGATGTAGACAGGGTCTCAAGCTGGACAGTGCTGCCCAGGAGACTTCTCAACATGATGTGTGGCCAGTGTGCGGGTGTGGGGCACAATTCCCGCACGTGTGAAGGTGGAAGCCCAGAGTCAAGTGCATGTGGCCGTTGTAGGGCCAGAGGAAGCTCGCATGGCACATTTATGGATTTCACAGTTCTCAACATAGTCCCCGAGACAATTCCCAACATAGTTCCTAAGAAGTAGGTGAGCACATTATTACATTTATGTTTTCATGTGTTGTTTTAACTATGCTAATTTTATTTGCAATGTGTTATGTAGGAGTATGATGCGCAAGGTCCACAAACACAAACACAAACACAAACATACACAAATGTGGACATTAACATTCCTTAATTGTTGGTGGGTAAAGATATACAAAGAAGTTAAATGAATGACAAGTTACTGCTGCATCTTATCAGCTTGAGATACATCGATTCTTAGTGGACATGTACATTATATGATTGTAAAGGAATTGATAAGTTGGTTTGCGTCTATAATGCACAATTACATGATATGTTTGTAATTGAATTGATAAATTGGTTCGCGTTTATAATATATATGTACAACAAATTCATCCAACAGTTATAGGTTTACAAACAAAGTAATATTATCCTCACAAATTACAGTTTTAGACACTCCAATCTAGAATAGGAATAAAGAAAATAATGTCCATCCTTGAGTCCTTAGCCGCTCTTGCCTTTACCTGGAATGGGAGGGATTGTTTGGGGTGAGTGACTAACTCAGTAAAGATATCTATACTAGATGCAATACATGCAAAAAAATAGTCTTTCTCGTTCTTTAGAAAACAATGTTATGCTTCTCTTTTAGTGTACATTGATTAAAATTTGAAAACTCTTTATTATTTTAGAAAAATAGGCCTAAGGCTATCGATGAAGTTTTATCGAAAACCTATTGTATACATAGACAATTATACCTTAAAAATATGTCATCACCAATTTTTGATCCAACAATGTTATCAATGAAAAGGGATAGTCACTCAAGGACCCATCCTACACTCATCAGAGAATAGGTGGCCATTCGTCGATATCAACATCTTATGAGGCAAAAGAATAGGATGGTACCTGCGTCTGTAGACCAAGCAGAGTACCCATCCGCGATATCAAACGAATGAAATTGCTAGTGTTGGGTTGCTCCTCAACTAGCCACCTACTGCATCCAGGTAGACAGGGGTTGCTGGTGAGCGGAGCTACGAGCTGTCACGCCACCCATCACTTGGAAAGGTGCAAAGTGAACAATCCCAGCAGCTGACAACCTCCAATCTGTGTGACTAAAACTCTGGATAGGTTTTGGGGCTTGAAACCCAATGACACATCATCTTTGCCCTATCACCCTTTCGACTTCTTGGGCTCAAAACTCGAGGACATGTCATTGTGCCCTATCACCCTTTCGCACGTACAAACAATCAATCTTCCATAGTAGAAGATGTACAGGATAACCTCATGATGTTTTAGCATCAAAACTGACTAAAGCATCAAGAGGATCCATTTTCCCAATATATACACAGTACATAAATAAAACCATGCACGATAAAGTAAACATGAGAAAACATACATATACAGTAGATGTGTTGTTGAACAGTCCTCGTCGGGTTTTCAACACTAATATCCCACAAAATATTTTAGTTTTGAAAACATGATGCAATGCAGTGCAAGAGTTATAGAAATCCCTACTTTATGGTGTTCTCTCTTGCTACTCAAGGCAACGGTCTCCTCGGGGATCGTCTCAAAATCTCCGAACTCGTCTAAGTCTAACAAACATGTCAAACTATGGGAATTCTCATCAATAAGTCTGAAGAAATATGTGGAATGGTCCTATATCCAGACTAGAAACCCAACCGTCGTCTAAACAACTCAATACATAGGATTTTGCACTGTGGGGTTGACCAAGAACAGTGTTCTGGTCGACCAGGGAGAATTTCAAGACAATCTTTCCAATTTCTGGTCGACTAGCACTAGTGTAATACTCCAATTTCCTGTAACGGAATTAAGTAAGGATAATTGTGAAATTAATTGAGTGTAATAGGATTATTTGAAAAATTAATTTAAATATAATTTGAGAATTTAAATTGGACTTGTAATTATTGTCAAGCGATGTTTAGAGTAAGTCAGGAATTGGAATTGTGTCGAATAATATACGATACATATATTTGACACACACACACACACACACACACACCTACATGTATGTATATTAATGAAGTAAATGGAGTTAGAGTAAAGTGAAGGAATAAAATAAAAAGAAGAATTTAAATTAAAGGAAAGTAAAAAAATGAAATTAATTTGATGGAAGAGGTGGACTTGAACCGCTGGTCCAGTTTTGCTGAAAGAAGAATGAGAGGTACGAAAAGAAGATGACTTGATCAAGTTTTAGAATAGAGAGAGGGATGCGAGTCAGGAGAGCTTCGCGACAGGGGTGTGCTTTGGCAATCTTCTCTTGCAAAGCGATGAAGGAGTGCGACGTGGCTGTGGGTGCAAGTAGAACTCGCGGGAATGGGCAAACCAAATATCGCGATGCTGCGATTTTAAGTTGCGCCGAGTGCAGGGCACGATTTGGACTGAACGAAGTCACGAGCTAGGAATTCTAACTTCAAGCCGATGTAAGTCGGTAGTTTTCTGTTATGTGTTTCTTCTCCCTGGCGTTTTGTTGTTGGGTGATTCGGCATGCTTGAATTTAGTGAGATTGAATGGCCGAAAGATGAAAGAGGCGAAGGGCAGGGGCTGGGCGTGTGAACGGCAGGAGCAGCGGTTGATAGCCATTGCTGCCGGTGTGTCAGCCGATCCTGTTGGATTGCAGAAATGTGTGAACCTGGTTCCATTTGGCTCTCCAACCAGTGAAGAATTGTGCAGATCCCTAGGCGGCTTCTCCTACAATTTTCAAGTGAAACTCCCAAAACAATATGAGACTTTCATGCTGGCATGATTATATTGGACCCTCTCCTTGATATTGGTGAATGTCCATCACCCGAAACTTCCCTTGGAAGCCTTGTTTCTTCTCTGTCTATAAAGTGGAAGGTTGCTTCTGGAGGTTGTAGTTTACAAAGAAGGTCGTGAGTGCCTCTGGAAGAAATAGGGATGCTTACTATAACTTTTTCATACTTTCTATATTGCTAAGTATCTATTAGCCTATCCTAAATCTTTCATAATAAAAAACTTACTAATTTTTTTTTCTTCTTAATTTTTTTTAATTGCTTGAACTAATAATCACCATCTCATTAAATATAAATGAGGAGAATTATAAATATAAAATTTGTGAATCTTTTTGTAAATATGCAATGGTTTGAAGATATTTTGCTATATCTTTAATTGATCACAAAAGAATCAAAATTCTTGCATTATTCTTACAGTGCTTACTTTAATCAACACATATTTTTATTTAATTCACACGCTAAAGTATTCCTTTCTTGACAATGTACCTTTCTGTTGTTTTATGTAAATCTTCTCTTCAAGTTCACAAGGTAGGAATACCATCTTGAAATTGAGTTACTCCATCTTTGAGTTGAAAATTAAGGTTATTCCAAGTTGTACTCGTATAGATGACATTTTCACCATAGGTGAAAATGTTTCCTCAAGATTAACAAAGTTCTTTTGGCGAAGTTCTTTTACGACAACCATGTTTTATACCTTGGTTTTGAACTTTTATTTTAAGCTTTTAGCGTATATATCCATATGTTCTTCAAGGATTTTCTCACCAGTCAAAGTTGAACTAGCAGATAAGTGTAGTTTTCATTTAATGATCTTATCTCTTATTGTATAACATCTAACTAGTTTTTCTTGTGTTGATTATTCATAGTTTTTTCGTAGCACTCAAATTCTTCACTATCAGTAATTATCATGTTTTCATTTGAAAATCATTTCTTTGATGATTGACTATCTCTTGTTAACCATCTTAGTTATAATTCCACAATTGATTCACGAGAAGTCTCTATTTCTTCATTTTCACGTTATCAACTACTCGATGGATTCACTTTCACCACACCAACATCTCTCTCCTCAAAAGTTTATTATATTGGATTAACTCGTATTTGATGCTCATTAGTGATTTCTATATTTTTCTTAATATTTTCAATGGTACAATCTTCAAAGTAGACATCATCTTGAATTTCTAACAATTTTCTTGTCAACTAAATCCCATAGTCTGAATCTAGATACATCACTTTCATCTCCGAAGAATATACATTCTCTATCTTTACTGTACAGCTTGAGCCTTTCTTTTATTGAAAATGGAAACAAATACTATGCATCAAAACACTTATAAATTCTTATAAGAGATTTCTTGCCCTGTTCAAAGTCTACTTGACATTTCTCCATTCAAAAGTAATGATAGAGAAAAATTTTAACTACGTACTACAGTTTTTATTGCTTCTTCTCAAAATATTTTGGGAAATTTTGAATGTTATAATATAGACCATATCTTCTCTATGATTGTCTTGTCCATTTTTTTCAGAATTCTATTTTATTAAGGAGTATTTGGAACTAATAATTTGTATTTGGTCTCATGCATTTTGCAATATTCATCGAAGTATTCTATATGTTCTCTATCATTGTTAGTGCGAGTATGTTATAAATTTTTTTTTAATTTGCATGAAACTATTTGAAGATGTTAAAAAATTCATCTTTGGTTTTAACATTTTGGCATATGACAACATTTTCACAATCTAGGGCGGTTATGGTCACATCCTTCATCTCTTCTTTAATATTTTGATTGCCTTGTTCCTTTTTTAGCTACATGATTTTTTTTTTTCATATGGCCCATCTTGTCACAATCATAAAACTTTATGTTTCTATTAATTCTAAATTTAGACATGAATAATGTATTGGCTTCCAAATGATCATGTGTGGCAATCTGCTATGTATAGGCAAAGATAACTCAAGTGAGAGTCCAACTCATACTAATAGGGGTTTACAATCTTACATTACTTGGGAGAGTGAAAACTTATGGTTTATAAGTAGAGTTCTTTTCTTTACCTAATACAACATGTTTTGGGCTAATCCTAAGAACAAAACTGTGTGGCTTTTAGCCCAAAGTGGACAATATTGTACTGGGAGCACTAAAGACGTTAGAGCCAAAACTTAACTAGAAGTGTGGTCAATGAAAACGTCGAGCCCCCAAAGGGGAGGAGATTGTGGCAGCTTGTCTTATGTAGGCAAGAATGACCCAATTGAGAGTCCGACCCAAAATTATAATAAGATAATAAGGTATTAAAAGTATAAATATGAACACTTATCGTTATTGGTTCTAACATCCAAAGAGTGTATAATTTTCTTTTGAAGAAAATTTTATCATGTAATAACTTCACCTCATATAATTTTGTTGATAATATTTCATTTGCTAATGCAAGATGTAAGTTGACACATCTCCATCTGTTTTGCTTTATTTTTCTATTTCGATGGTTTCTGGTTTAGTGCTAATGGTCATAACATGAACATCTGTATGCAAAATCATATCATTTCAAATTCCACAACGAAAAGCTACTTCAGTTATTTTTTTACTCTAGTAGTGACTAATATTCTACTCCACGACAATCTACATCATTGGATTTGTAATGCACAAGATTATATAACTTTTCCTCATTGTATCTCTCATTCACTTTAAATATGGAATTTACAAATAAATTAGTCTTTCATGTTTAAAGACAACTCAGATTGTGTTTAAAACTAAGAGTATCATACTTTTTCATAAATTTTTCAAATACTTCACTATTGATAAATGATAAAGACAACTAAGATTGTGTTACAAATTTTGCTATTCATTATCGCATTATATTTTGTGAATATTTAAATGGGCCACTACCACTACCATTACCATTCAATTGTGTTTGTGTATAATATTTTATTTGTTTACTTAAGTGACATTTTTGAAAATGTCTATCAATGGTCTAGTTGAACTATCAGAAACATATGTATAATTTTTAGTACAATATTTACATTGAGTTCTAATTTTTATTTTTTAACTAATTTTAATTTCTTTTAAATTAAAATGATTCCAAACATCAAACGTTTTACTTTTTCCTATTAAAAATCTAGTAGCTAATTCTCTATTCTCTTCAATTTCGTCATCAATATTCTCAATATTATAATTACGTGGATCCATAATACTTAAAATTGAATATCTAAAACAAATTTTAAATAATAAATTGATACCACAAAATGAACAATAGCTTGTAGGTGATGTGAATTTGATCATCTCCATGTACATGAGACCTACAACAAATAATACAAAAAATATTAACTAAAACTAATAATAACGTAAATGTATATATAAATAAACTAAAAATATATATTGTTGAATCAATGGAAAGAGTATAGAAATTTGTAAGAGCAAGAGAGATTGATGGAGTATTATAAATTGTGAACTGAGAAGTTAAAGATTAAGAAATTGATAGAATTTTTGGTGAAATATAATGAAGGAGATTAAAGTATTTATAGAAGAGGGATAAAGAGGAGATTGAACTCTAGAAACCTCTTAACAAAGAAAATAAGGCAAGGGTCTTTCATGTGTGCATTGTGATGTGATCGTTGCCTATATATTTTTTTAAAAAAACAATTTTATATATTTTTTTTAATAAACGATCATCAGTCATGTGACCAGATTGTTTAGGGCAATGGTGTAACACCATTAAACTTTGTATATAATATATGTTTTTCTATTTTTGTATTGCTTAATTATTGATGAATTTCGGGTGATTTTGTGTTGAAGGAATTGATTTTTATGAAGTATGTTTTTATATTAGAAAATTTTTGACTATCTGCGGAAGTGTGGATGTCTGCGGGTACATGGTGTCGGAAGGATGAGTGACTGCATATGAGGAGTGTTGACGAAAGCTTTGGTGCCCGCAGATGTGAGGTGGAATCCATGCCTCTAAGGAATCAATAAGGTGTTTGCAGAAGTGTTGGTATCCGTGGAAGTGTTGGTATCCATAGAAGTGTTGGCATCCGAGGAAGAATAAATGCTCGCAGATATATGATTTCAGTTACGTAATGATATGTCTGTAGAAGTTTTATTATTCACAGAAGGGTGTGTATCAATAAAAGTGTTGGTGATTGCGGATGTGTTTGTGTCCGCAAAAGTGTAGGTGACTAGGTGGTTGGATATCCGTGGATACTTGGTTTTGAAAGAACACATAGTCGCGAATGAGTTGTGTCTGCAAAATTTTAACTGTGAAGCGGATATCAGCAGCGAACGCGTAGGTTTCTGCAAGTGTGCGGACCTCCGGGGTTTAACTATTTAAGTTATTCTCAGAAGCGGACGTTTGAACTTTTATTTTATTACGTGAAATGCTCATGCAAACATTTAGAAATGAATATGAGTTGTTGCACTTTGGGGGGTGGGAATTTTATTTTTATATTTTTAGTATATTTGGGTTTAGTTGAATTCCGAGTGGGCTAGGGAGCCCGTTCATTTGGCTTGGGTCAAGGCGAGCTTGTAATTGTAGTTGTAGAATTTGTTTTAATCTATATAAAAATTGTTCAAAGGCTAAGTATTCCTGTCTCGTGTATTCTTGAGATTCGAGTGTTGAATCAATATCTTCTAATAGTCTATTATTAAGTTCTCTAGGGAAACCTTTTAGATATTTATTGATAAAATTAATAAAATATTGTCTTCTTGTAATAAATTAATAAATTAATAAAATATTTATATATTCTAATTTTTCCATAATACTATCACATATACTTTGCAACATTTTTATTGCATTAAATAATTGTGATTTATAATTTTTTGATTTCTAATCTTAAGATTTCTAATATATTGTAAGTTATACGTATAAATATACCAGTGTTTCATATTAGTTATCTGGATATAAGTTGAAATAATCATTATCAGATGAATATTCATGGAAGTAATAAGTAAGAAAGTCAAGAATTTATATATATAATTATCCATGTATAGCATAGTTTCATAATCTAATTTACTTCAGTGTAAAGACATTTTTAATTAATTCTTATACTTAATGAACGAATTACTGTTTTTAAAGATTATAATGTTGGTTCTTTATTTTCTTCTATTTCTGTTTTTGTTCTTTTTCTCAAAGGAGTTGATTCATTAATTGTTAATGGTTTCAAAAAATCATATATGAATGAATGTCTAGCAAATTCATATGAGATAAACTTATTAGTTTGTTCAGAGAAAGATTTACTACTTAAGTAAGGTCTATCATCTATAATAAGAGTTTGTTCAGTTGGATTTTAAAGGAGTAGTCGTGAAGGTGTTTCTAATTTCAATAGTGGTTGAAATAATTTATCGATAGATATTTTTTCATACTAGACTATGATGACTGTTTGTCAGAGCGTAATTAATTTTATATGTGATAGTAAATGGATGATTTTTAATTTTCATGAAGTTATGTCTTTTTAATTCATATTGTACAGTTATTGATCTACTTAAGTCTTGATCTTTTAAACTTAATCATAATTGAATATTAATGTCGAATTTAATTTTTCTTTGTGATAGGTTGCCTAATCCTTTTGTAATAATACATTCATTATGATTAAGTAGTCGGTCATCTCTAATTTCTAATTCAATAGGAGTGTTAACTCCTTCCATAAATATACTTTTAAATAGGATTTGAATAGTACTACAATGTATATATGATATTTTTTGTCTTTCTTCTAGTTCCATTTTATTTATTTTTTCAAAAAAATTGATGTTTATTAATAATTGGGATGATAATATTTCCTTGGTTTTGTTCAATAGGTATAGCTTCTTCTCCTATCATAATTCTACATTTAACTATATTTTTATAGGATAATTTTTGTTTTATGCTATCAAAGAATGATATGTCGAAATTATGTTTTTCTGTTAAGGTTAAATCAATTTTTCTAATATTTTTGTTATTAATAATTCAATGAAACATATATCCTAAGTGTTATTGTTCTTCGTATAATTCAAACATAGTGTGATGATTAGTTAGGGAAGAAGATGACAAATTATCTGACATAAATAAATACTACTTAATTGGGCTTGATAAGATTTGCTCAGATTGATAATTGATTGATAAAATGATAGGGTTTCTATCCCTCCAGAGTATCACCTCAAGGATCTTAACAACCATGCAAGCATGATTGGAGAGGAACGCAAGCGAGACTTACACCAACTGCTCTGTAGCTTCAACTCTGAGTATTCTCAACTAAGAACACTCTTATTTATAGGAGTGGGTCAAGCTCCTTACAGACCCTAGGGGATAAGATTTCCCGACATACGTTACATTTATTTACATAAAGGAAAAGAAAAAGTAGGGAATATATTTCTTGACACACACATTAATTGACATAAAGAAAAGAAAAGAAAAGAAAAGAAAAGAGATTCCCAATAGTGGGAATCAAAGTACAATAATTACATCACATACTTGACATAAAGAAAAAGAAAAGAATATATTCTCTGTAAAAGAATATATTCGTTGATAGTGGTTCTTTTGTAGGTAGATGTGTAGTCTTTGTCATGTTGCTGATGTTTTCAGTTTTCTTTGAATAAATCATATACTTATGGATTGTTGTAATTGCATTGTATGGTTGATCCTTTTTTTTCTTTTTTCTTCATATTTTCTTTGTCTCCATAGGATTCTTTGGCAAGATATTAGGTATTCATTATACTTAATACCGTCTCATATGATGCTCGTTCATTGATAATTCTTCTGACTACACTGATAGGAACTCTTTTGCTAGTCCATTTGTTCTGTCTTTGGGCAAATGAAATAAGACAATCAACATATAGTCTTGGATTAATATGGATAAGAGGATTGATGTCACTCATGTCGAATGTTGATATCTGGATACGTCTGACTAGATCTAGGGCCTTTAAATTGAGATAATGTTCTGGGCCTATGTATTGATAAGCAATGTCATACTTTTTTTTGATAAGTAAATACTCACAAAATAATTGTTCATGTTCTTCACTTGGTGCTTGAGAATATTCCATGATATCATTAGGATCTAGAAGCCTGGATATGTATGTTTCACTGATATAGATCTCCATGCTTGATATTTGGAAGGTTGGAATGTTGACCTTCATTTTGATGATATGTCTTCTTGGTTCCGAGGAATTTATAATAGGAGAAAGTGGTGTTTGATGTCACTTTCCGAATAAGAATTGTTTGAGTGAATGGAACAATCCATTACTCTAGTTTAGAAAGAAATAGGTGAATGAGTGGAAGAATCAATCATTCTAATATTGAAAGAAATAATATTTATATAAGTATTTTGAATAAGATTATTTGAGTGAGTGGAAGATTCCATCACTGTAATATATTTTTGAATAAGTGGTGAGCAAAAGGCTCTAATAAGTAATTTGAACTGAAGTTCATTGAGAAAGAGCTCTGATTAGGTATTTTGAACTGAAGTTCGTTAAAAATCTTAATAAGAATCTTTTGAACCGTAGTTCAGTGAGCAAAAGCTCTGATTAAGTATGTTTGCTAGGACTTTTGAGTGAATGGTGAAATTCATCACACATTACTCTCTTTAAGAATATTGCTAAGAATTTCAGTGAATGGTGAAATTCATCATCCATCACTCTCTTTAAGAATATTGATAGGTTTTTGAGCAAAAAACTTGAGTTGAGAATGATTACCTTTGGATTTACGGCTGTTTCCATTCTCTTGTAAGGGTGTCAACAAAACTGTTGTTTTCTGATTTGATATATTTAATGTACGGTTGATACTGATGTAGTTGTAGTTACCATCTGATTAATCTGCCTTTTCAATAATCTTCTTGCAACTTGTATATCCAAAAACCTGTTACATACTACGAATCTATTCACAATTCAAATCTTGTTCCTAATAATTCAATTTTCCATTTTTTTAAAATTTTAAGACATGCATAAGTTTCTAATTCTTTAATAGAATAATTCTGTTCTGTTTTAGTAAATGTTCTAGAAAGGTATTTACATAACTTTATCGGGAATTTGTTTGTTTTAGGTGCTAATTCTCCATCAAGTTTGTCTCCTCCTTTGATAACCAAATTACCTGATATGTCAAGATTAAAAATATTCTTTCCATTTACTATGGCAAGCATACAACCTACCCAAGTATCTTGTGATGCGTTGTTTCTATGATAAGAAAATATTTTATATTAGGATTATATAATATTGGGAAAATCTGACATTTCTGTTTGATATGTTTAACTATTTTTGTGTCTTGATTTGTCCACGTCCATGGTATTTTTTCTGATAATTTTTTCTGTAATGTTTTTCTTTCTGTAGCTAAGGCTTTCAGAAAACCTTGGTCAGAGATATAATTTAGACATCCTAAAAATCTTTGTATTTGTTTCCAACCTTGTAATTTATCTGGAAATTTATGTAAGTTGTCTTATATGTTTGATGTTAATTGTATTTCTCAATTATGATTGATCTTTAAATCTAGATATTCAACTTCTGTTTGTAATAATTTTGATTTTTCTGAGAAATTATTAATCCTTTTTCTTTACATCGAGTTAAAACTTTTAAAGTAGCGTTAATATGATATTATTTACTTCATGAAGTAAATATAATAATATCATCAATATATGCAAGACAAATATCTTCGAATCCTTCTAAATTTTGATCCATAAATCTTTGATATATCGAAGATGCTTGTTTTAGTCCAAAAGGTAATACGTTCCATTCGTACTGTTTTTGAGGTGGACAGCTAAAGGTTGTTAAGGGTTTTGTAGTTTCTGAAAAGTGTAATTGCCAATATCCTGATTTTGCGCCTAAAGTGCTAAATAAAGTATTGTCTTTAAGTTTTTCGAATATATAATCTTTTCTAGGTAACTTATAACTATCTCCAATAGTTTCATAATTTATCTTCTTATAATTAATTACCATTATTCTTTTACCTCGTTTGATTTCATTTTTGTTTTCTACATAAAAGGCTGGTGCACTATGTGGACTGTGACTTTCTCTTATAATTCCTAAATCTAATAATTGTTTACATTCTAGTTTGAATTCTTCAACATCTTTGATACTATAAGGAATTCTTCAACATCTTTGATACTATAAAGAATTCTATTGGGTACGTTAATCTCTGCAAGAGGTTCTTTAAGGAGAATTATGATTTGTTCTTTATTGGTATTTTTTAGTAGATCAAAAGGATTTTCACTACAAACTGTTTGTAGCGTGTTTTCTAGGATTTGTTGCGTAGTGAATAAGAATTGAATAGTATTCAAGGCTTCATGTGGTATTAGTCTAACTATTTCAGTTTGAGAAATAATGGGTGTGGTAATTTCTTGACGTCACTTCCTCTCCGGAAAAGAGAGAGAAATAGTTCGAAGTCGTTGAATACACGCTATACCACGGAGCTTTTACACGTTAGAAATTCTCCACCGTGAATATTTGGACCCTAATTATTATTATTTTTTCTTTCATTTATGGTAAAAGAAAAGAAAAATTGAGAACTATTTCAAGACAAAAATGAGTTCACCATGTTTCAAATAATTAACAATAAAAATGAAGATAATATCAAATTAAAGTTATGATCTGTTTTAGTTTAAACAAGAAATGATCAAACAGAAAGAATAAGGAGTAGAAAATAAGAAAATGAAAACAATCCCAAAAATATAAAATTAAAGAAAATAGTGTTACAGGTTTATGTTATTGCTCTTTGGTAAATTGATTGCTCGGTGAATATAAAACAGTGTCGTTTTGGATGACCGTCAGAAAAGGTACTTGCGTGTTTAACGGTGAAAGGACGAAATAATCAAAAGCTGATCTGGCCACGTGGTTGTATATGATCCGTTGATTTGAAAAAGGTTCGACCCTGATTTCACCTTAGCTGAGATGACTGAAAGACAACTGGGAGAGAAGTACCCAGGAGTTGGATTTCCTCGTCTCTCTTCTTAACACCTAAAAATAGAGAAACCCAGTTATGTGTTTTGTGTAATACAGTGGTAGATAGAGAAGTAGAGTAGGTTTTAGAGAGAGAAAGCGTGTTTTTCTAGAGAGAGAGAGTTTGCAGGGTGAGTTGAATTATGGCTTGATGAGCTAATTTTAGGCAGGAGGGAGAGTGATGGTGCAGTTACCATTGCGGCGTTGCAGAGCTCCTATTCTGTGCCATTATTGCATCGAACAACTTCAAGTTTTGTACAGCAACCAAAATCTTTTTTTCTTTTCACAAAAGCTGCGAAACCCTAGATCACACTGATTCGAAAACTTCGTCCTAGTTTGAGAAATTCCGTTTCACAATCTGGATAGAAAGTTACTGATATGGATTTTTACTCCAAACTGATCTTAAATTCAGATATCAGGTCGAAAAAATGGCTGGATTTTTCTATCTAGGTGGGAGAGATCAAGATCTACGAAACAAAGAAAAGGAAGACGGAGAAGAAGAAGATCAGAGAGCACAAAACCTATACTTATACAGACAGGAAGAGATCTACAACAAGGGTTTCGAGATATGGCCTCAGTACAATCAGCAAAACATGAGCAACTACCTGTCTTTCGGTGTGGGTCCCAGCCAAAGAAACTTCATGAACGTCTCTGATCATGATTTATCAAGATCAGGCAGCGGCGGAGGAGGAGGAGGAGGAGGAGGGATGAATTGCCAAGACTGTGGAAATCAAGCTAAGAAAGACTGTGCTTATTTGAGGTGTAGAACTTGCTGTAAAAGTAGAGGTTTTCAATGTCAAACCCACGTGAAAAGCACATGGGTTCCGGCATCCAAACGACGGGAGAGGCAGCAGCAGCTGGGGGCTTTGCATCAACTGCCGTCGGAAGGGCCGTCGCAACCTAGGCCAGGAGAGAATACGAAAAGGCTCAAGGAGTTGAACGTGGCCGGTTCTTCTCTTGCCTGCGCTCGTTTACCCTCCATCACATCAGGTAAAATCTGAGCTAAAATCATTTATAAAATTATAAAAATTCAACCAAGTTCCCACCCATTTTGGAGTTTTCAGAGAGAATTTTAGCTTCATCGGGAAGAATCTTCAAGAAAAATGGGTATAACCCCACGAATGAGAGTGTTGTCCTCCATTCATTGACGCGCTTTTTCTTTGTCTTTCTTTTTGTTTTCCTTACTTCCACTGTTGGTGAGTAAAACTGACGATTTAAGTTTCAGACTTTCAGTCTTGTCTTCATTCCATTACAGTGAATCTAATCTACAAAAAAAAATATTCAAAGATTTATGAAATATCAATCAGTATCGTCTGTTTACAGCTTCATTCACATAAATTTCATCATAACTTGTCGTTTTGAGAAGTATAAGCAGTCAGATTAGCTTGAACTTTTGTGTTGTCTAAAATTAATAATCACATTTTTCTCTGAGTTTATGTAAATTAGGGTTAGAGCTGACGCAGTTTCCAGCTGAGGTGAATTCCCCAGCTGTGTTTCGCTGCGTGAAAGTCAGTGCAATGGACGATGAAGATGAACAGTTTGCATATCAGACGGCGGTGACCATCGGCGGCCATGTTTTCAAAGGAATTCTCTACGATCAAGGGCCCGAAAGTCGTTACACCGGCGGAGGCGGTGAAAGCTCCTCCGGTCACGGTGGTGATGAAGCCCAGCAACTTAACCTTATTACTGGACCCTCTGACACCATACCCACTGCAACTACTAGTAATCTTTCTGCAACATTGCTCGACTCTTCTCTATATCCAGCTCCTCTTACTGCATTCATCTCTGGTACGCAGTTCTTCCCACCTTCCCGGCCATGAAAGACTTTAAACTTTCTCTCTCTAGGATAGTTTTTCTTCCATCAGAAAACTGATCATTTGGGGTGCTGGAGCACTGCTATTGATGATATTATTTTTCAAAACCATATCCATACTCAACAATGCGAAGTAGGACTATAGGAGAAGCATAGGAATTAGAGAAGAGGACGAGGAAGTAATGGGTGCGGCCTGAATCATTCAATCTGCCATTTCATGATTTTCAGTTTCTTCTTTGTTTGTTTTTACTTCATATTTTCGAACCTCTCAAAATTTTCAATTTTAAAATGTCTGTGTTCTGATTTTATTCGGTTGATACGTTAAATCATTGGTTTTCTGGTTGGTGCTTGACTCGAAGCTACCTTTTCCAGTTTATCCGTTTTGTTGCCTCATCAAATACTAGTCTTTGTCTTTAGTTTGACAAGAATTTAAAATCATTTTATTTTCAATCTACTTTCTCCTTGAAACGACTAGAAAATACAAATTAATTAATTAACTTTTTTAGATTAATTGAAAAATTTACCCAATCTCGTATTACTTACAAATCAAGTATTGATGAACAATGTTTAAGATGTATTTTTTCAAATTTAGTCAACACACATTGCGATGAAATTTAAAAACAAAATTGTACAAATTACGATAAAAAATACTATTACACCAGCGGGACTGAGATTCTAGTTGAGTTCTTAAGACTAATTAGGACGATTCAACTCATACAAAATGCACAACTTCACATTGTTTATGAAATATGAAGGTGGATGAATTATAAATAGTTCTTTTCTTCCAACTGCATTTTGGAATGAAACTGAAAATAAAATCATGAAAAATCAACTTGAAACAAATAATAATGTAACATAAAGAACAGAACTGTATGATTAGTTTCTTTGAAATTCATGGTATGAAATACATAATGTCATGTGGTCTAAGATTACGAAGTCAATGACTTGAAACAACGCATCTATAAATTGACATAATTCTCACATTAATTGCTTAATTATATACAGCACAAAAAATTACATTTCAAAAATTATAAAGGCCTTGAATGAAATTTCAGACTAGAAATTATGTACGCATATTAATTATATCTCATTGAAAGTCATGTAAAACCACCACTCATCTGCAAAAAATTATAGAGCAAATTAAATGGACATGGAAGGATGCGAGGCTATACTTAGGGTGTGAAAAGTAAGTCGGTTTTCCCTTAGGGTTTAGCTGATGATGTTTAATGCCGTAGCTGCTGAAAGGTATGTGCATGTGATGTATGTCATACATATATAAAGTCTCCTTAATGATCACATCAAATAATAGAGGTGGGTATGTAAATAAATACATTTAAAATTGTATACTTACAAAGTCATAGATAGTTGATGAATTTAGTGATTTGCGATTAAAAATCTGACAAATGAACGGACCAAAATCATATATTCCATATCTCTCACTGCCATTTTCTTTTAATATCTTCTAAATGGAAAGGTTAGAGGTAAATAATTTATAATTAGAGTTAATTGTGAAGAGATGATATTAAAAAAAACAACATGGGGCAACCTATTACTGAAGGTCAAGTAATTATAAAAGTTGCAAAATCACTCGTTGCTTCAGAAAGATGAAGATTCATGGCTCATAAATAGAATTAATTATATGAAAATTAACAAAAAAACTATTGAACTATAGAGTCAATGACAATTAAACCACTAAAAATTTTTCACT
Organism: Begonia loranthoides; assembly: GCA_022433065.1. Taxonomy (NCBI): domain Eukaryota; kingdom Viridiplantae; phylum Streptophyta; class Magnoliopsida; order Cucurbitales; family Begoniaceae; genus Begonia; species Begonia loranthoides. The sequence goes on from CM039485.1 coordinate 22,986,728, forward strand.
AACAAATAAAATGCTTAACTATGGAAAATGAAATACGCAAGCATCACCATTAATCTGTTAAAAGTAATTAAAAACGAGAAAACTTTTCAAAATGGAAGATTTCTAGTTAACTTGTTTGAAATAAATTTTGATATAAAAATGGAAGATTTTCAGCTAACTATTTATTAAAAAATCAATGTACTACAACCTAAACATGTTTATGATCCACTAAGAAAACTCGCCCAAAAATGAACTTTAGAAACGTTAACTTGTTTGAAATCGATTTTGGTATTAAAATGGAAGATTTCTAATTAACTGGTTGTTGAAAAATCAATGTACTTCAAAATACATGTTCCTGATCTGTTGAGGAAACTCGCCGAAAATTCATTGCTTGCTACACTGAAGAATGATAAAGAATTCAATAAATAGAGCAGAAAGAGTATTTTCCACAGTGGAAAAATATTATTTCTGCTGCAAAAAGAGCTCGCTTTCGCTGTGGAAACTAGTCTTCTGCTGCAGAAAGAAAATGTTTTGCAGGGGAACAAAAACTTTCCACAATGGAACGAATACTTTCTGCAGTGGAAACTTGTCTTCTATTGTGGAAAGTAAGCCCTTGACCTTTCCGCTGCAGAAACAAATTCAAAATATTTAATGAAAAAATGTTACAACGATGCTAGCTTTGTTTATTTTTCACAATTCAGTATTTTATTTGTTAGCCAAATTTTTTAGTGGTTGACTTGTCATTGATCTCATAGTTCAGTGGTTGTTTTGTTAATTTCCCTAGAATTATACTTTTTACTTAATATAATGCATTTTTGGATTGTCATAACTACTATTTTTGTGCTAAGGTAAAATATGAGCTCTTTTAATTTTATTTCTTTTAAGATATGTCACGCTCTAAAGAGGACCCGAGATAAAACAAAGAATAATCTGACCCAATAATGGACTGAGCCACATGATTCTCAACCTTAAATGTCTAATGTAGTAGCAAAAGAATTAAGTAAAAAAACAAAGGTAGAGCCAAACCAAATGGCTAAATCAACGGTCCATCAGAGACATCAGAAATATACGTCCATAAATAAAGTATTTGGTGGAAAGTATAGAAAAAATAAAACTAAAGTGGAGGTACAATTTAACAACGTGTAACCTCACAAATAAACAATTGAAATGGAATTACTAAAATTAGAAATAACAACATGTCGGGGTTACCCCTGCAACGACAACTCCAAATCTTCCAAACTAAATTCTAAAATGGAGAGAGTTGTTTGGGGTGAATCGACTCACTCAATAGGAATAAACTTTACATTCAACTATCAATGAAAAAAATGTATGAGCATGCTAGATTAAAAATATTTTATGCAGTGAATAAAACATACGGTAGGGTAGTTTAAAATCATTCCACTATAGTGTGGTACGTAACATAAAATAATACACTATTGTTTAGATTTCAATGAAATTGGAGGCACTCACGGACTCTGAGTATACCATGCTATTAGCAGTAATAACAATGACAATACTCGGTGAACACAAAAGTTATGAACACCTTGATCAGGTTTAGGGTTTTGCACCCAGGAACACAGTACATACATATGTTCATTTACTGTAGTTAACAATACTAACAAACACAACCTCTAATGGTCGAATGTGCATAAGGAAAACATGACCCATATGAGTCAATCAAATTTAGTTCACACAGTCAAGTTGATCAATGAAAATAAATATGCACGCTCAAATTTAAAAATGTCCAATGAAAAATAATAGATAATACAAAAACTGACGAGCATACAAAATGAACATGTCATCTTATATAAGAATAAAATAGATTTTTAGAAAACAGTGCAATGTTGAACTTAAAATAAATCTGTACTTCAAAATAAGTCACCAATAACCAAGACCAAGCAATACCAAAGAAGTCCAATAAAGTGTCGAGTCCAAAGACTAATTCTCGACACCTTGTCGCAGCTCCACCAAGCTGAGGCTTCTAGCTCGCAGCTCAGCACTTTCTAAGCCATAGCCCAGTGTCATATTTCATGATGTCAGCTGCACTGTTTCATTAGATTTCTCCAAAATTCAGTTAATTTGAGATCCAAATGATCAACAATTTACAAGGCCATGACTATAATACAATTTATGTCCATAAGTAGGCAATTTAGAGCCCAAATAACCAAACTTATACTCTAAACAAGTTTTAATTCATTCCCTAAAAATTTAGTTCTGAAATAAATTGAAAAATTTTATACCATTGACTTAATGTTCTCTTTCCTGATTTCTTCCTCACTATTCGATCAGGTGTTGTTTTACTCAACTATCAATTTACAGATCAATGATTCTAATAAAAGATTTAAGAATCTTTGACAACAAACAACTTAGAGGGAGAAAATAATTGGTCTTATCAATACTTCCACTGACCAAAAGGTAATAATTTTGTCTCTGGTTTGATCTCTTCTCCAAGGCTAGAAGTTCCATTTTGTAGAGAGGGAAAATTTTTTCGTAGAGAGGAGATGTCATTTGAGAATGAGAGGCGTTCAGGGTAATTCATACCCCTAATGTATCATTATGGTAGGGTTTCTGTAACTGCTTCACTTTTAATGGAAAGAAAAATTTAATGTAAATTTAAAATGCCTAAATTATAGTGGTAGTTATCACAAGATATAATTGTTGTTGATAATTATGGTTTTTACATATATTCTCCTAATTGGCCTTCCTATAAATGAGCCTATAAACACATAAAACTATAACTTTCTTACACTTACACCTATTTTCATCAGAGAGAGAGAGGAAACTAGCTGCTGTTCCTCTGACGGTTGGAGAGGGATTCAAGTTTTGGGTATCAAATATTGAAGGTAAGTCATATTGTGTTATCATTTCAGTTTTGTTTTTTATTTTAAAACTTTAGAATTTGGACTTGAGAATCTGATTTAGGTTTGAATCTATATAAATGATACTTAATTAAAGAAATTAGAGCATAAATTAGCAAATGAAGTGAAGAATCGTCAAAGGTATGCACCAATATAAACCTAATTTTGTAGTTTTAATTCAAATCTAAGGTCTTTTATCAAAAATTGGGATTATTGTTTAAATTTGGAGATTTCTATTCAAGAACGTTAGATTTTTGCATGAAATTAAGTTGAATCATGTTTTGGTATGCATTGGGATTGTTTCATGACAAACAATCGGAGGAAAGTCAATTTATTTTTGAAATTCATATAGTTATTTGTTGTATCAGTAGACATGGTTGTATTCTTGGTCGACCGAACTTATTGGATGTGTCGATTGCACCAAAGTCTGATCGACTAGATGTGGTCGACTTAACGTTTATGTGGTAAACTATAGTGTTTAAAGTTTTTAGGCTGAGTTTTCATGGGATTATTTCTCTAAGTCTCTGAGTTAGTTCCTATCTCTATTATGCGTTCCAACAATCTTTCTGAGAGTTTTGAAAGTCTATCGATGAGTGTATTATGATAGGTACAGAGGCTTGATTTGATATTTGGACTTCTCAGATTTGATTTTTTGTAGTATTGAGAAATATATCGATCGAGGCAGAGATTTATTTATTATATTTATTAGTGCATACATAGTTTTTGTAAAATAATTTTGAGGTGCGTCTCATATTTTTATGACATGTATTACTTTTAAAATATTTTGATTTTTATACCATATGTATGAATTCATTGCCATGTTTATTTGAGCATACATCCTTATTTTGAACTGTTGATCAACTTGATCATATGTACCAGACTTAATCTACTTGAGTGAGGGTCATTGTTTGATCGAAAATTTAAGAAGTTATTTGTTGTTTTGTAAATAGACTAATAAGACAAGTAACTATGTTGTGTCCCTGGGTTCAAAGCTCTAAACTTGATTAGGGACATCATGTTACCTTGTGATCACCGAGTATCATCTTTCCCCTATATGTCTATAGCATAGTATCCTCAGAGTCCTTGAGTGGATCATTTTTCATTGAGATTTTAAACTGTTGCGTTTGTAGTTTATTTTATTACTTACCACAGTATAGTAAGTTATTTTAGACAATTTCCCCGTTGGTGGTTCTTGGAACTTGTTTTGTTAATGCTTTATCTCAGTTTACACGCAAACACAAATTTTATATAATATTGTATATAACACTTGAAATTCTATTGAGTTTAGTCAACTTACCCTAACGACACCCCTTACAAGTTATAATCAGGTAGACCATAAGCAGATGTTGCAGGATTGAGTCTAGAAGTTATTTAACTCTAGTTGTTTCAATGCTTGAGTGTTATCTTTGGTGAGACTCTTAGTTGGTACTTTTAGATATTCTCTTTAAACAATGTTTGTAAACTTTGATGTTTCTTTTCAACAAAATATTATTTTTTGAATTTTATATTATAATACTATTTACAATGACACTATTGGACTTTTGGGCTACTCCATGGTTTTGAGTTATGCCTTATTATTCTTTAACTACGACATAAATTAATTGTCATTGAGGGTCGAGCGATTTGATACTCTATTGGATAGGATTGTTTTTCATTTCAGTTTCGAGTTCCTTTTGAATTGTGACAAAGATAAAATTTGAAAACAAAACAATAAAAGCTTCGACTGAAAATAGTTGTACTATATTAGCAGGATCGAGATCTACCCAATATTTCTATCTTTGAGCTTCTCTAAATAGTAATTAATGAATTTTCAATTTTTTATTCACTTCTTAAGTGTTACTATCACGACTCGGAGGCAAGCTTAATAGAAATGCCGAGTCAAAAAAATTGATATTCGGAGAGAATCTGATCACCCAACTCAAGGTTTGGTTCACAGTGGAAGTCTTGAACACATTTCAAAGCCATAGCTCACACGAGATCAGCGTAGGTCCACATAGTGATTACAATAAATAATAACATAAATATCTTAAACATTGTGCATCAAATCCAAAAGTCTAAATATTATCCAAATATTTTATCATAGGCCCAAGCTTAGATGTACAAGTCCTTACTAAGAAACAAAAATAAAAACCTTAAGAAAATGAGGGGGAAAAATAGAAAATCCACCACCCAGTTGATACTCCTAAGTAGCCTTGCCCTTACTTGGAGGGAAGGGTCATCAGGGTGAGTTACTACATAGCGCCCCGATTCTTTTCCTATTTTTTTATCGGATATTTACCCATATAAAATTTTATTTTTCTTTTCTTTATTAAACTTTTGTTTCTTTTTTTTTTTTTTCCTTTAGCGTAGCGGAGGTATTTCTTTTAATAATTTCCTGATAATAAAAACATAAATAATTTATCAATTACTATAATATATCAATTCCACAATTTGGTTTGTCATAATAACTTCAAGTGCTCCTCACAAGTATGCTCCGTCAACTGCGTGGTCCTCTATCATTGTTCTTTTTATTCAAATTTACCTACATCACAAGATTCATCTATAAGTCTAATGCTCAGTAAGTAATGAGACATATATACATGATAAAAACATTTATGTTTTCTTTTCTTTCCTTTTATTTTGAGTGGTAAATTTTGGCTAACTCAAACCTCTCGTACTTTAGGGAGAACGGGGAGCTTCGACCGGCCATAAAGGTTAACTTCGACCATTACTCTCTCGTTTAGAGATGAGTGGTGAACTTCGACCAACTCAACCTTTCTATTTTTTCTTGTTTTTAATTTTAGTCTTACTTATATGAAACATGTCCATGCATAATCATCATATAATTTTGAGCATTAAATTACATCTTCGAACAACATATTATCAATCTCATTGGTTCTATCAATAACATGTACAATCATGACATATCAAATCTTTAGTCAACAATACAACCACAACTACTTAAATCCTAGTATCTTGTGATGTAGGCCGTTAAGTCAAACACATTTGGACATTACTTATCTTGGAGTCTTAGCACAATGTACAGCAACTATTGAAGACCTAAACATGTTAAAATCATACGTTTTTATTCAACTACTGTATTTACATTAATATTCATAACTTTTTATATACTTCTCTAATTGAAGTAATTCTTGAACTCATAGTTCCCTTAGAAGATGCTTTCTAACATATAAAAATAGTTTAGAAATCCAATAATTGTTGCCATAAATAAAGAATCAAAACAAAACCTAATTCTTGTCTAAATAACTAATTTCGTCCTTCAGTTTTCTATCAACTTTCAAAATTCATAACTTTTAATATATATATCCAAATTACTTGATTCCAATCTCCATAGTTCCATCAAAGTGTCTACTTTAACCAACTAAAATAGTTTGGCAATTGATTGACGTTAAGATAAGTCGGTGTTATTAAGACAAACTGTACAATTTTACCCAAATTTTGACCACTCATGAGATTAGGTTCATAAACTTCAATTACTTGAGAAATCCTTCCATCCAATACTACCAGCAAGTTATAAGGACATAATAAATACTTGGAAAGCATAAAACATGAGCATGAAATCCATTTCGTGATCCCTTGAATAAAACTCTCACATCATCAAAACTTTCATTATCTCCCTGCCCTTAAACATACTGAACTCTTTCTATCACTTAAACATAAGAAGAGAACTTACAAAATCATTAATAAGCTGAGAGGGACAGGCTCTAGTTGTGGGTTAAATGAAGAGTCAAACTCACTATTTATAGAGCTTTTGAGTGGTGACTCAACCCTCAAGGTGTCACCAATTTAGGGTTGATAATGTATGGTGATTCCAAGCGTCCATTGAGGTGTATCACTTTCCTTTATCACCAAGGACATGAGGTGCTTATTTCCTTGATTACCAGTTAGGTTTTCTATAAGAGTTATGGTGATTTGTCAACCACGCCGATCGAGTGTAACTTAAACTTCCCAAGAGCATAAACCTAATTGAGCACCATAAATCTACTTAGGCTAAAATCGTAAATGTTTCTATCGTTGTAATTCATTTGTAATCGATATAACAATAAGCATCTTAATCCTCAATTAACCGTGAAGGTAGATTCCTAAATAAACCATTGCTACTAATTTAATAATTTGCGAATGCCAAAGTGTTTGATTGGCATACCTACTTGCTCCCACAAGAGCATCAAACCATTTGTGCAACGCCATGTTACCTGCAACTACTTTTGTACTATTCAAAGTGGATGCATTTCGATCAGCGGACGCCAATTCTCCCACTAGGGATTTGTGCAAAAGTAGGGTCGCTAAAGGATCCCTCCAATACAATCACATCGACAGGCAGTTGTCCAAAGATGACAACACCTCATGATCTTGGAGGAAGAATCGTGAGGGCGATCCGAAGATTAAGCCGCACCAAAGGGGTTGTCGGCAAACCAGATAGCAACGACAGCGATACAACTCAAAATAAATAAACCCTTATAAAGTTTAGGGATTTAAAATTCAAATAGTGTGTTACCACTGCCGTATTATCTATTTTCACACAATGTGCAAACAAAATATTTTCATGTAGTAGAAGATGTACCGGGATATCCTTGTAATATTTTGACAATATGACCTTCCAAAGTATCAAAATGATTCATCCTCCTATATCCATAGCAGAACAATCAATGAAATGCCATGCACATAAATATAAAAGTGTAAAACTCAATGTATACATATATAATATAAAAACCGACGTGTTGTCAAAAAATTTCCATCGGATTTTCATATGTGGCAACCCATAAAACAAAGTTTTGAAAACCATGATGTCATAGAGTGCAATAGAGTATAAAAGCTTTTCCTTTGTGATGACGTTTCTTAACAGCTGGAGCTACAACCTCCTCAGTAATTGGCTCGTAATACATGAAATTGTTAGAGCCTAGAAACATGAACCACTACGGTCGACCTCTCTAGCCATGGTTGACTATAAATCAACATAAAATTTGCCAAAGCTCTTGACCTTTTTCGTGGTCGACTATGCAAGAATGAATGTCGACCGGGGTGACTTATAACTTGATTTCCATGACAGAAATGCACCATTTCCTCCATTTTTTTTTTCTCTCCAAATGACCAATACTCCTGCATAAACTCTAAATCTACCAATATATTCTTGAAATAACTCACGTATTTGAGTTTCCAAGCTCAATTTCAAAACCAATATATATGGTAAATTTCAAACTCAAAAATAGAGAGGAGGAAAAGCTTACCCACAAAATGCCTTCACAAATGTTAAAGATCTCATTCATGCAAACTCAAAACATGAGCATGAATCCTTACTCATATACTCCGATCTCTCTCTCTCCTTTCCTTGCGGTAGCTGAATATAAAATGAGAAATTAACAAAAAAAACCTTGAGCTAAGGGGTTAATGACAAGTCAAACCTTACTAATTTTGCTAACAAATAAAACAATTAACTATGGAAATGAACGAGGTAAACCCATGTTTTCCATTAAAAAATGTGTCTTAGACGTCTACATGACAAAAAAATAAAATTACGGATGTTCGCTCCTCAGAAGGACTAAAACTCTAGATGTTCACACATCCGTTGCAGAAACCTACATATCTGCTGTAGATATCTGTCCTACACTTAACATTCCTCAAACACCGCTTGATGTGCAACAAAATTGGTGAGCTAAATACTTTGATAAAAAAATGGAAGGTTTAAGATTTGCTTTGATACTCGATGATATGCAATAGAAGAAATACTAGATGGAAAGCCTCAAAATGAAAATAGATAAAAAGATATCAGATAGCTCTGAATCCTTTGACGATGATAAGACAAAGGAATTGATGAGAAAACAGAAAGGATGGAAGCACTGTAAATGTTGGAATGGGGAAGTGAAACAGATGGAAACAGAAATGTGAGCAGGTTGGAAGATCGGGCGAAAAGGAAGAACAAATTTACAAGGAGGACGAACGTCCTTAGGGTGAAATGGACGTCTCTAGGAGAGAATAGATGCAAAAGGGACTGTTGAATGGAAGGTGAATGAAGGAGGGCCGTTAGATGAGAAACAAATCTGTAGTAGAAAGGAAAACAAAATTCACAATGGAGAGGAAATAGTGTCCGTCGAGGAAATAAAGGCTTCCACGGAAAGGATCAAATGGAGAAAATATAATCTATGGATAGCACTAGATATGTGGATGGTGTACAATGAATAATGAGGGAAAACATGTATCAGTAGTGGAAGGAAGGCTACTGAAGAAAGGATCAAATGGCGGGAAAGCTTAGGTGGAAAGGATCGAAGGGCAAAAGTACTGTCTGTGGAAAGGAATTGGACACATGGATGGATGGCATTCGCTAGCAAGAGAAATGAGTATCCATGACAGAAAGAAAGGCTTTCGTATAAAGGATAAAAGGGTGGAAAGTAGTGTCCTTGAAAAGGAATTGGGCATGTGGATGGATGATGATTATTAGCGAGGGAAGCAGGTATCCGTAGTGGAAAGAAGGTTCAACGGAAAGGATTGAAGGGTGGAATTAACATCTATGGAATGGAATTGGACACATGGATGAATGGTGTTGAATAAGAAAGGAAACATGTATCCATGGAAAGGCAAGGAAGGCTTCCAAGGAAAGAAGATGTCTTGTGCATGACACACATGAGTTTATTGAAAACAGGAAGGCCATTCAATGGATTGAGCAAATGAAGCCTGATCATTGGATGGTACATTTGGTGTCTGTAGCAGATAGAAATTGGTTCATACTTGAAGGGAATTGAGCCACAGAAGTGTTATGTTTAAAACTATAGAATAGCAGATATTTGGAGTAATGCGGATATCTATAGTGGACAACAAACAACAGGCTTCTCGGACATGTTACTCTGTCACTTGATGCCGATGAAGTGGAACAACAACCAATTCAAAGATTGAACCTTGTCGCGATAATGGTGGGTTGGCTGGATTAAAATGATTGAGGGAAATAAGTTGGTGCGAAAAGTTGCCTAACACAACTCTCAACATCATGGTGACGCTGAGAACAAGGTGGCGCTCTAACTTGCTAAATGTGAGTTTGTGCAATCTTACTCGGAGTTTACTTACAAGAATGGAAATGGGAAGGAGGCAATAAAAGAGCAAAGAAGAAGAGTGACTCTCACAAACACTCAACTTCTAATCACACTCAAATCAGATTGTCAACAATCCAAATGGACTGTGGGTTCTTGCAACTTGCAAGTAGAGGTAGTAAAATGCTAACTGTTTTCAATTCATCCAAAACTATTACAAATATCCCTAAGTGAGGTATAAATATTATCACAATTTAGGGTTAAATCTTAATGACCAAAATACAAAAGAACCTTAAAACAACATCACACACTCGGCTAGAACAAACTCTGGTAGAGAAGCTCTAACATGTGCCACAAAAATAAACGATTACAAATTAAAATAAAATACTACACTTAGTTCTCAATCCAACCAAAAATAAATAAAAAACATAGAATGGTTAGACTCCTTGAATTAAGGTCGAGGGAAGAGGATCCGTAGAACATCACAACTCATGTGCGACTATGTGTCCTTCTGAAACCAAGTATCCATGGACACCAACACTTCTACAGACACACATGTTTTTAAAATTAAGTATATGCAGACCTATCATGTGTGTGGCCACGTGTTATTCCGAAATCAAGTATTCACATACAAAAACACTTTTGCAGACACATATCCTTCAGCGGATACTTGGTTTCAGAAGGACACATGGTGGTGCATGAGTTGTGTCCACAAAATTAAGTGTGGGGTGGATATTTGTGGTAGAAACTTGCGCGTCCACTACCGATATGGCCCCACACTTAACATTCTATAGACACATCTCATGTGCGGTCATGTGTCATTTCAAAACCAAGTATCCGTGGGCATCAACACTTCCACGGACACCAACACTTTCGTAGACACATCCATTCGAAACTAAGTATCCACTGACCTATCCTTTTGAAAGTATCCGCAGATACCAACACTTCTGCAGACATATATCCTTCCCTAGATACCAACACTTTTGCGGATACTTAGTTTCAGAACATGTGGCTGCACATTAGTTGTGTCCGCTGAATTTTAAGTGTGGGGTGGATATCCATGGTGGAAATCTGTACATCTGCTTAGATATCCTCCTTACACTTAACATTTTTTGGACACATCTTATACGCGACCACATATCTTTCCAAAACCAAGTATTCACAGACACTAACACTTATGTGGACATAAACACATTAACGGTCACCAACAATTTTGCAGATACATCTCATGGTTTGGTCACCCATCTTTCCAAAACTAAGTATCCATGGACCCATTATGTCTGTGGATGCTTCATGATGAAAGTGTCTACAAATGTGAACGTGTCTGTGGTTCTTTTGCGCGCCGCAGACACCCACTTTCTATACCAACTATATTAATCCGCAGACATGTTCTCATCCGTTGTGAACCCATTCCTGTCAACAAACGCTTATTCGTTTGCTTCGTGGACACATTCTCATCTTCCGTGACTGTTTATGTCCGCGGATGACTACGAGGTTTACCTCATTCATTTATCATAGTTTAAGGTTTTATTTGTTAGCAAAATTACTTTAAGATTTGGCTTGTTATTGACCCAATAGTTCAAGATTTTTTTTTGTTAATTACCCTAATAAAATTTAAAATTTTATTTTTATTTAATATATATTATATATAATAGGAAAATTAACATTGTAGACCCTATAGTTTGAGGTCAACAACAAGTCAAACCCTGAAGAAATTTTCTAAACAAATAAAATCCTAAACTATGGGAAAAGAACACCGACGATCTCACAGTCACGTTTCCCGTCCAAATCCAAAGACGTTAACACCTCAGTTTTGTTGATGCCACTAACCGTTGAATGGAGACGAAGGACGTCAATTATCGGTGGACGAGGGACGTCCCTCCTACCCATTGGAAGATGGACGGTCGTTGGAATGATTATCGGGCGATGACAGATGATCTTCATTGGCCGTTGGATTAAGGAAGGACGTCCCCCACTCAGAATTGACGGCCATAATTGAATCTGTTATTTTTCAAAGGTGATGGCGGACGATTGTCCATGGCCATTGGATCGAGGATGGGATGTCCCATATAAGGATTAACACCCAATATTGAATCTACCATTTTCCAAAGGCGATGGCAGATGATCATCGTTGGCCGTTGGATCGAGCGATAAACGTCCCTGGTAGGGATTGAAGGCTAGGATTGAATCTACTATTTCCAAAGGTGATGGCGGGCGATCGTCCATGGCCGTTGGATCGAGCGAGGGACGTCCCTGGATCAGAATGGATGGTTAGGATAGACTCCAAATTCTTTAATGTTAAAGGGTCACGTGTAAGCCACACGAGTTTTTAAAATGCGTGAATTCCCTCAATTAAGATTAATTTTTCTCATTCACCAAATTAATTTTTCTTAATTTATTTATCACTCGATAATGCTCAATTTTATAGATTTCACCATTTGACCATAAATTCACGCGTGGTTGATATGCGACAAAGCAGTTCAAATTCTAAACGCCTTGACAAAAAATAATAGAAAAAATTTACACGTGAAATTTATTATTAATATAATAGCGATTTTTACATCATTCTCTCCTTAAAGAATTTCGTCTCCAAAATTAAGTACAATCCAATTAAACCATCAAAGAGTTGGGGTACTTTTGAATCATCTCGAACTCAAGCTCCAAAGTATTTTTTCTTTTCGTTATGATTCCTCCATAACACACGAACTAAGAGAACCTCCTAGTAATGAAGGACTCGAATCTTTTTTCCCAAAATCCACTCAAGCTCCTCCTCGTATGAGATATCCTCCTGGATAAGAACACCAGTCCTGGAGATGACATGGGATGGGTGTAATACCCAAAAAATTTATTTTGCTAAGTATAAATTATGTATAAAATATATTTGATAATGATATGTTTGATGATGATATGTTTGATTATGGTATGTTGGATAATGATATAATTAATTTGGTTTTTGAAGATATTGATTGTGAGTATTGTAATTGATAATTTTTTTTTTGTTTTGGGATGTGAACTTTAGTAACATTGCAGACGTTCTCAATATTGGAGCAGATGTCCAGATGCTAGGTACTTTGTAAAAATTTTGTATGGAATTGTTTGACAAATGTATGCAAGTGGAAATTGATCTCTAGAGTGGTATCAGTTACGGTCATCCACATCAATATTAGCATGATTAAAATATTAGAAGATAAAATCAGTTACGGTCATCCACATCAATTGAGTGGTTATCCGCATGAAGAACATCACTTATGGAATGGAAGTCTGGAAAGAAAAACATATACCTTGGATTGGGTAATTGGCTAAAAAGCAATTAGTGCATCGAATTGAAATGTGGTCGACCGGCTATGAGGTTGTGGTCATTCGGGTTAGTGTAAAATTGATGTCCGTGAAAGGCTAGGCTCATGTAGCAGATGACTAGGCATCCACATGAAGGTGAGTATTCATGGAAAGGAATATTCGATGTTGGAATCCTTTGAAATTATACAGTAGCGGTCGCCAAAATATTAAGGTGCAGTTGACAGGGAATACGAAGGGTCGCGTGGAATGAGATTCCATGTCATGTTTTAGTTGGAGAGAAAGTGATGACTCAACACATCAATGTCTAAAATGTGCAACACCTCTAGCTTGAAGTAGAAAAAAGGCATGAGGGAAATGTTTTTCCTTAAATCAAACTCTCACACTTCAAGGTAAAAAGGAAATCAATTTGGGCTCGAAGCTGTCATGGAAAATACCTCTCTCTCTCTCTCTCTCTACCCTTTGAAGGCAATAAAGATTTTCTTTATGATTCTAAAGAATTTTATAAGTTTGAGAAGGTTGATAAGGTGAAAAGAATGAAAAGGAGAAAATTGGTCAAAATCGGGTGGTTGTGCTATTTGGAATGTATTGGTTATCTTGATGAGGTTGTAATGTAAAACCATTTGAGTATGTTATTATTGACATCTCAAGGAAGACTTAGGTTTAAGAATTGATGAAAATGGTTATGTATAGTCGGAGTTATGAATTTTGAAATATGGGTGAAAACTGTGAAGTGAAATTAAAGAAGTATGCATATGAATGAAACATGTTCTTCTAGGCATGTGTTCTTTTAAATGAGTGTAAGTTGTTATCACAAAATGGTTCAATAATATATACATTATTGGTAAAGATGGTGTATATTAAAAATTAGGCATACTTTAGGTAAAGTTATAGTCATAAATATTTCAATGGATATTTTTGAAAAGTTTATCATATTTTAGGTCTTAACACTCAAGAGGATACTTATTAGTGTTGAAATTGCATTAAGGACTTTTGGTAAGAAATATTTCATGTCCTTGGCCTTTTGACCTATATCACAAGATATTTGGAATGTATGAATATTGGTGACATTGTTTATTGTATTGGATATATGAGAATATTATTATGATGTGATTTTATAACTTGTATGCTATCACATGATGTATATGCTAAGAGATATATGAGGTTATTATTGATCTTTGAAGGATTAAAATGTGATTGATTATTGTTGACATGCTTTAATAGATAATGAAATAGAATGCATGAATACGTTGAAAAGGTTATGCTTCATTACATTCATATGCACATTTCATGCATCATGGTATTCAAGAAAGGTTACGAAAATGTTTTTATGCATATGCTTTGATAGAAAAGCTGAAAAATGGACTGAATAAATGTAAATAGATGTTGTGTGATTGGGTTGAGTGACGATCCCTCATAAGGAGGACAAGATAATGTACCTTTTTCCTTGAACTATAGGTCTCCAACGTTTGGACTGTTATATAACTGAAAAAGGAAAAATTGAAAGAAAAACCTATGTTTTTATGAAGCTGCATATCATGAGCATCACATTATTACTAATTTATTTGATCTCTTATTAAGTATTAGGCTCATAGATAAATCATGTGATGTATGTGAGAAGTGTAATCTGAATGAGGATAATGTTGAGTGATGGCAATGGATCGCAGCTGAAGGAGCATAGCTACATTGAGCAACTGTGTCATGTTGTGATTTTTACTGATGAGTTATGACTCGTTTTGTTTATAAAACTGTTTTAAATTATAGTTGTGTAATGTTTTGAGTAGGAATTAAGACAATGTTGTACAATATATCTTTTAAATGTTTTGAATGATGCAATGTGTCCTTAAAATGGTTTGAATGGTACAAAGGATCTTTTAAATCAAAAGAAAAGGCTTTCGCTGCGTTATATATGCCATTTATCACATGATAAAAATAAAATAAAATGAAAAATGATATGGAAAAATAGGTCGTTACAATAGGTCAGGTGTGTACTTCTTCAGCTGAGTTATGTGGAAGACATTATGAACATATCCAAGTTATGGAGGTAGATAAAGTCTATAGGCCACATTGCCAAACCCCTCAATAATTTGGAATGAGCTGATATATCTCAAAACTAACTTTCTCTACACCCCAAACTGAATGATACCACGTCTCGATCAAACCTTGAGCAAAAGAAATTCTCCTTCATCAAACTCAACCTCGCATCTTTTTAGATTGGCATAACTCTTATGTCTACTTTGCATAGTCATGAGCCTATCTTGGATAAGTTGAACTTTCTTTGTGGTCTCTTGGATCGTCTTTGGCCTAAGAGAAATTCTTTCATTTGCTTTAGCCCAACACAATGGCAAATGACATGACCTCACATACAATGCCTCTTCATGGGAGACACCAATGCTGGTATGATATTTGTTGTCGTACGCTAATTAGACCAATGGTAGATGATTAATCCAACTATTAACAAAGTCTAATATACAAGCTCACAACATATTCTTCAAAATATGGATAGTTTGTTCTGACTGTCCATCAGTTCTAGGATGGTGTGCAGTAGTAAGGTTTAGCTCCATACCTAGAGCTTTTTGCAAAGCTCTCTACAACTTAATTGCAAACCTAGGATCACGATCTAAAACAATATTGGAGGGAGCACTGGTGTTCTCGATGTACAAATGGCTCAACTTGGATAAGGGAAAATCCATCATGATTAGCATAAAGTGAGTGGACTTGGTCAAACAATTCACAATGACCCACACAACATCCAAATTTTGAGGGGTCCTTGGAAGACTAGTGACAAAGTCCATCATAATCATTTTCCATTTCCACTCTGGTATAGGAAAAGCTACAACAATCCTAGTGGTCTCTGATGCTCAGCCTTTATCTACTAACATGTAAAACATCTAGCCACAAAGTCTACAACAACGTTTCATAACCATCCATTAGTACTATCGCTTCAAGTAAAGGTACGTCTTTGTACTCCCAAGGTAGATAGCAAATCTAGACTTGTGAGGCTTAGCAAGAATAGTCTGTCTCAAATCCTGAATATCAGGAACTACCACCTTGCTTTAGTAAAGAACAATTCCCTAAGCATTGACCTCCCCACCATCAAGCTATTCACCATTTTACAGCTACTCAACTCTACCTTTAAGCTCAACAT
The DNA here is from genome assembly GCA_022433065.1 of Begonia loranthoides. Classification (NCBI taxonomy): domain Eukaryota; kingdom Viridiplantae; phylum Streptophyta; class Magnoliopsida; order Cucurbitales; family Begoniaceae; genus Begonia; species Begonia loranthoides. The sequence goes on from CM039485.1 coordinate 23,003,023, forward strand.
CTTGCTGCTACAACTGTTTAGTCCTCTGGAGCAACGTTAGAGTAGCAACAAAATTGTACATACATGCTGTACTGTCAGACTCATAATACTAAAGTTCAAAATCTCCAATAGCAACTAAACTCTTCCACTCATCTAGAACCAGACAAGCCAAGGATCCCTAAGGATGTTGGCTTAGAGCATCACCCCAGCAAGACGAATGTGGTGGTCGATGCTCTAAGCAGAAATTTTAGTTGTTCAAATACTCGATCCACTTGTGCTATCTCAAATTTAGATCCTGTTGAGTGAAAAGATAGTTCAGGCTCTTATGATTATAGCGCATTTGGAAGCTTGCACCATACAAATAACTCCTCCAAATCTTTAATGCAAAAATTATCGTAGCTAACTCCAAATCATGCGTTGCTAATTCTACATATAGGGTTTCAATTGCCATGATGTGTAAGCAATCACCTTCCTTTGCTGCATTAGAACACACTTAAGTCCAACTCCTGATGCATCAGTGTAAACTACGTAGGGTAGCTCACTATTAGGCACTATCAAAACTAGTGCACTAGTCAATCTACTATTCAACTCCTTGAATGCCTTCTAACAATAGTCATTCCAATCAAACTATATCCCTTTTTTGGTCAACATGGTCAACACCACGACTAATGAAGAAAGCTTCTCTCGAAATGTTAGTAGTAGTCGGCTAGACTAAGGAAACTATGAATCTCAGACTCATTCTTCAGAGGTTGCCACTACACAACTGCCTCAATTTTTGTAGGATCAATAGAAATTCCATCATGTGATACCATGTGTCCCTAAAACTTGACTTTTGACATCAAAAAATCAAACGTACTCCTCTTAACGTATAATTGGTGAGTTCTCATTGTCTACAACATAATCCAAAGCTATTCCTTATGCTCACTCTAAGATCTCGAATACACCAAGATATCGTCAATCAAAACCATGACGAATCGATCCAAATATAGCCTAAAAAATTGGTTCATAAGATCCATGAAGGTAGTTAGGACATTGGTCAAACTAAGAGGTAAGACCAAAACTTGAAATGCCCATATTATGTTCGAAAAGCTATCTTTGGGATATCCTCTCCACATATTTTCATCAGGTGATAGCTGTACCTCAAATCAATCTTAGAAAAGTATCGTGAACAACCAAACTAACCAAATAACTTGTCAATCCTCGACAACAGATACTTGTTCTTCATGATAACTTAATTCAACTTCTGGTAATCTATACAAAGCCTCAACAAACCATTGGCTTTCTTCGCAAACAAAGCAGGAGCATCCCAAGAGGACATGCTCTCACAGATGAACCTTCACTCTATTAGCTCATCCAAATGAGGCCTTCATTTTGCTAATTCTTCAAGTGTCATCTTATATGTGAGGATTGAATCTAGGATAGTACCATGGACTAAATCAATATGAAACTCAATCTCTCAGTCTGGAGGCAACCCTGACAAATCACCAAGAAATACATCTGAAATCTTTCTCACCATTAAGATATCCATGTCGTAGCTAGCGATCTCACAATCAACATCAACCGACCGAGACTCATGTATTGCACTAATCCACTACGGCCACCCAGAAAAGCCTCTACAATAGAGTTGGTTGTCACCGCACTAGTACCATTTAGTAAACAACAACTTTTCCATCGTTTGAAATGATTGTTGTAACGATCCAATTTTCGTACATTTAAAACGTGTAATTTGAAAGACATTTCTTTATAAATCATAGCAGAAAACTTTGCATTTTAAACCAAAATACATTAAATAAAATTCTTTTCTTTAAAACATTTACAACTTAGAAAACTTTGCTTAACTTAAAACAATAATCCTTTTACAACCAGCCACAAGGTCTACAACGCTCAAATCCTCCATCATTTGCTCCTATCCTCGCTACTGCATAACTACATCACAATACTTAAACTATGAGCCTAACGCTCAGTAAAAATGATATGCAAAATGAATCATGTAATGCATTTTCCGTAAAAACCCTTTTCATGTTAGTTTCTTTTCTTTTCTTTTTGTGCACATCAGTACACTTTGTCTCGACATCAATCGAAGACTCATTAACCGATTTACACATCAATGCATAATGTGTTGTAATAAATGCTCGACATCGATCAAACTGCCTATTAGATGCTATGCACCTCCATGCACAATGACCCATCACCTATGGTATAAGCAACTCCTACATTGACTAAAAGCTTTGCTAGCGGTTGTACACATCAATGCACAACAATCGGTTCTGATGTCAATTGAAACGCACTAGCAGCCATGCGCATCAATGCTTAAATAGCCTCACCAACCGTTGGCCAGTTTGTCTCAACATCAATCGAAAACAAACTAACAAAATCACGCTTATCTTTCCATATTCTTTAACGTGTAGCATTTAAAGTCATAAAACACTTATGCATGAGAAATCCATTTACAATTTTATTGAAACAATGATGCATGAATGCATACAATTCCATGATTATCAATACATCTCCATATTACAACATGATCAACAACCTAACCATTATCCAACGAAAGCATCCAAGCAACAACAACATCAAGCAAATAGTAAAACAATACATCTCCAAGTTATGACATGATCACAACCTAATAACATCAAAACAACAATCCTCATAATAGTATCAAAGAACACCTCCAGAACAACATATAACTTCTAGCAACAATAATCATCCCCTAAATATGAATATCATCAATATATCTAAAACTTAAACCTATAAACAACACAAACATCTCCAAATACAACCCTTATTTCTTGTGATGTAGCCTCAAATGGGAGAACACATGCACATTTCTTACCTCAACTCTTTGAAGAAGATGAAGACGCTCCCTTTCAAGTTCCTCTTCAAGAAGTCCACTCCTCTCTCTCTCTCTCTCCCTTTTTCTTTTGCCTTTCCCTTACGGTTTCTCTCCTCCGTTCACAGCTTTAGGCCCTCACTTCTCTCTCACAGCCACTTTCTTTTTTCTTTCTCCCTACTTTATCCCTCAAACTTTTTTCTTCTGAAGCTCACCCTCTTCTCCCATGACTCCCTTTCCTCTACTTTCCCTCATGACTCTTTCCTTTTCCAATGACTTTCTCTAGACTTTTCTTTTCTTCTTAATATAATCTTAGCCCCTCACCATTAGGCCTCCACATAGGAGGTGGAGGGACGCCGGTTGAACCATGAGGCACCCACCACCTACTTCTCCAATCAGAATACAACATTATTGCTTATTTTAGGTGACGTTTGAAATTCTCGATCAATCACCTTCATGAAGAAGATCCACCGCAAATTCCAATATTACAAACTTCAAAGGCCACGATCGACCACAAATCCCGCCTTGATCAATCGCAAATCCTAAAACTTAGAGGAGCAGGTCTATCACCAACACACTCGAATGTTTGACTGCTCATTATTTTGCCCACCACTATAATTTTTTTTCTAAGATGGTGATCGACCACCATTTTCATCCCGATCGACCACAAATCACATTACTTCACAATCCTAGGAAAGCCGGTCGATCACTCTTCACATTGATCGATGACTACCTCTATAGAACTCCTATTTTCTTTATTTTCACATACTCTAATAGATCAATTCATCAATTTCTCTTCCTAACAACTATCACATACACACTTAAATCACTCCTCAAAACCAAAATCATATCATCCTATAAATCTCCAATAATCTTCGCATACTTATACTAAACTTATTATGACAAAAAATTTGGGGTATTACATTTGTAACCCTGTTCATGTGACACTTGACAGTTGCTTTGTATTTTTTTAGTTAGTCCATATCCAAAATCACGTCGAACTGACTCATTGGTTAAATAATAAAATTTTCAGAAAACTTGCAGTTATCAACAACTACATAGAGTGCTTTGCACACAGAGGACACTCCACTTCAAACACCGAGGAGAGTACTAAGAACCAATGAATATTCCATCTCCTCCATTGACAAACCCAAAATAAACACAAAAACAAATGAAATAAAGGAGTGTGTCGATCCAGTATCAAACAGAATTTGTGCAAAAGAGTGACAAATGAGAATTGTATTATTGACAACACCTTACTCCTTATGGCCATAGAAGTACTGGTCTTGCCCACTGTATAGGCCTGCCCCGAGACCTTCTCCTTGCCGTTGTGGTAATTTCCATGACAACCTCTAACTTAACTCGGGCCAGCACCATTGCTTTGAAATGATGGCTCTCAAAAATCATTAGACTTGTACTGCGGGTAAGAACTAAACCTGTAGCTCCGTTGATAACCCGTCAACCTCTGAAAATTTTGATTGGTAGGTTGGTACTAGAAATGGTATTGTGGTTAAGGCCCTGATTGCTGCTACTAAGGTGTGAAGAATTATTGCCCTTGGAATTGTTGCAAGGATAGCGTGACAAAAGCATGCCCATCCCCAGGCGTAGTTTGGGTGGCAATATATTGGAAAGATGAGAAAAACTGACATGGTGCCTTTTGTTGATTCTATAGGGTAGTTTCTCTTTAGGTGCTCTGGCTGTCTACATGTGTGGTCGGTATAAGGACTATACGAACCATTGCCATATGTTCATTGGCACTTGGGGTCGAACCTCCACTAGACCCCTGTTCCTGAAACTTTGCCTAATTCTTTTTAGTAGCCTTTCTCTCTTCTTTCTTGGGATGCTTTTCCTGATAACTGCCATAGTTGGCATCGTACACTTGCTTCGTCCTTTGAGGAGCCTAAAAAACTTCTAGAAAAGAACTATACTACATAAGGGTTACACCCTACTGTAACTTCTGTCTAGTTGAAACTTGATTATCTATCCTTCCTTGGAAACCTCCTTAGAAAAAGGTAGGAGCTCAAGGAACCAACAATAATACTTTATCACAGTCATTGATCCATAAGTCATCTCATAGAATGCCCTTGTCAATGAGTCCTTATGCTTCTTGCTACTGTCCTAGGCTCTAAACAACTCGGTGAAGTCCTTCCACTCCATTGACTGTGCCTCAATGTTCGACCACACTACATTCCACCAACTCCTGGTCAACTTTCTAAAATAGTAAGCAATAATACCAACCTAATACTCCTTAGGAACATGCAAACACTCAATCTCCTATAGCCAATTCTCTACCCATGCAAGATTTGCACTACCCTGTTGGATTTTGATGGGAGAACTCTTGGAAGTAAACCATCCAAGTCATGCCAAGATCTCAAGCTGAGTTTGTAACAACCCATTTTTACTTTACATAAAACGTATGGATTTGGAGTACTTTTTCTTTATAAAAACGTATAGCGGAAGACTTTTCGTAGTAAAAATACGAGAATGACTGTAATGGAATATCATAAATAAAATTTCTTTCTTTCAAATTGTTAAACCTTACAAATCATGTTATAATTTTAAAAAATGTACCTTTTCATTTTACAAAATACATCTCATATAACATTTTCTAACTACATTGCCTTTCCTTTTTCCATTTAGCCCAACCAACACAAGATCCTCAATGCATAAATCCCCCATTAGTTGCTTCTTCCTTATTACCATACTTACCTACATCACAAGACATAATCCATAAGCCTATTTCTTAGTAAGAAATGACATGCATTATGAACATGACACAATATGATTAAAACATTTTCATTTTTGTTTTCTTTCTTCTTTTTACCATTTATGGAAGAGTGGTGAACATACACCAACTCCATCATTCTTAAAGTGTCAGAAAGAGTGGTGATCCTTGGCCAACTCAGACTGTTCTAATGTTTAGAAAATTGTGATGGTGATCTATAACCATAATGGTGAGCTTTGGCCATCATGGGTAACAATTTCAAGATCATTATTTAGGAATTAATGGTGACCTTTGGCCAACTAATCCCTTCTCATTTTCTTTACATACATCTGTATCAATTTCCATATTTCATATATAAAAACATATGCATGTAAAACCATTTCGTAATTTCTCTTAAAAATCATGATGCATGAATATACAAAAATGCATATAATTTCTCATATCATCTAATATATCATCAACATATTCTCAAACATTGACATGATCATTTAACTTAAAATCTATTTAAAAAAAACTCAAACAACATATTCTCAAGCAACAACATGATCAAGAACTTAACCTCTATCAAATACAATCATCAAACATCATATCCTAAAAAATAATAAACCCCTAACTCTTGTAATGTAGCCCTGACGCAAACACAAACTATCATTTCTTACCTCTAAATTCCTTGAAGAAGTTGAGAAGCAATAGTCTTCCTAGGGTTCTTCTCTTCTCCAAATATTCCTTCTTCAAGCCAAAGTCATCTCTTCTTCCTCAACCCTTATTTTCTTCTCTTTCACTTTCTCTCTCAAATTCTCACACAATTTTCTTCTTCTATTCTCCTTTGATTTCTCCTTTCCTTCACTCTGAAGTTCTTCCTCATTTTTCTCAAGTCTCCCTCATATAGAAGCTTAGTCTCCCCCTTTAGCCATCCCAGCACGAGGTGGCACTTCATCACCAAAGAAGCGCTGAGTAATCTAATCTTTCATCTAATAAAAACATGACATCCAATCTATTTTCTACCGACTCTTCACATTCCTAGTCGACCACCAATTTACTAGTCGACAACAAATCAACTAGTGGCTAATCATTTTCCATTTTTTCACAATATCGGTCGACCACAATTCACAACTAGTTGACCACAAATCTACTCGAGTAGAACAAAATTCAATCTGCCTTCAAACCGATCGACAACCCACATACTGGTTGGCCACTCATATACTTGTTGGACACTCCTCTGCAAAACTCCTTATATCATGAAAAATTCTTAATCTTAAAAGACTATAAATCACAATCCATTCAATATAATTGCAACAATCACTAAACTATACAACTAAACACATTCCAAGTAAAACTAAAATGATGAAATTTGGGGTATTACAGAATTGCTACTCGATAGTTTTTGTAACACCTCCATCATGGCTACAATAGGATCAACATTGTCATCCTGGGTTGGGTTACAGGGATTCCTTTTTTGCGTCTTCTCAACTATTCTAAGAAAAAGAATTACACTTGATTGGAAAATTCCTTATGCACAGTGGACATTGTCCTAACTTTACACCATTAAATTATCAAGCAATCACTACTTGGAAGTTTGTAGAACCTTAGGCTTTGATACTAATTTATTTATGGCGTGACCTAGAGTCGAGCCCAACTAAAACGCCAAGTCGAATGACCTAATTGTCAGAGAGGAACCGATCAGCCAACCCAAGGCTTGAGTCACAGAAAATGTCTTGAACACATTTCAAAGCTATAGTCTTGAACATCATCCAAAAGTTTAAACATCATCCAAATATTTTATTACATGCCCAAGTTTAGATGTACAAGTTCTCATCAAGAAATGAAAAAAAAACACTCAAGAAAATGAGGGGAAAAAATAGAAAGTCCACCACCCAATTGCTACTCTTGACTAGCCGCCTTGCCTTTACTTAGAGGGAGGGGTTGTTGGGGTGAGTTACTAACTCAATAGGCAAGTTATACTAAATTCAATGCATGAAAAACTGGTTTTATCTTTTCACATCAAAACCATGATGAAACAAAATGTAGTTATCGTGTTGTGCATGGATTTAAAATAAGTCAAAAATCTGTTTACTAGTTTAATTACAAGATATGTGAATGTGGTGAATTGTGATACATTCACAATTGAAGAGAATGTGTCTGTCTTTGCCATTAAACCTTACATGTCCATGGCAAAAATCACATGCCTCCGCGGCAGGAAGCACACATGCCCACGACAACTATACTAGACAGTTCAGGGCACGACTTTTCACGGGAATTTCAGACTGCGAATGTATCTTCAAACTACAAATATATTTTTGGATTTTTGAATATATTTTTGGATTGCTGAAAAAGAATGGTACTGATTTGTAAAAAAAAAAGATTGAGACAAAACCTTAATAATCCATGCATTAGGAACTGTGAAAGTTTGTATTCTTTCTTTCAAGCTCTTTGAAGGTATGTAATTTGAATTCATTTGTCTTTCATATGCTAGAGTATGACAAGAATAAGATAATGATGAGAATCATGAGTATTGAAACTAATACTTCGAAGCAGTATAGTTGATAAATTGCTGTTCTTTTTATTAACTCAATCTTTATTCATTTGAAGGAAAGTAAACGTGTTGGAAATTAAGTGAAAGTGAAGGTTAGATCAGATTGTGAGTGAACAAATTTCACTAAGAATCCTAGATAAGTGATATTTACATGTGTTTAGCATTTGGCTTACATCACAAAGTGTAGGGTATTTGCTTGTTTTGTTCTCTACTACTTTGTTTATGTGGATGTTGATTGATGATGTGTTTCTATTTTGTTTGTTGTGATAATTTCTTTTATTAGACACATGTGATGATAAAATGATGAAGAACTTCGGAGACGTATGGTTGTTTGTCATGCATGTGATAATATACTTGATTGTTATTATGTATTAAAATTTGCATGTAAGATCACGTATGTGTTTCATGCATTATGAAAAATGTTTTCATTAAGAAATACTGAAAGATTAAAAGATAGACTGAATAAACGTAAATAGTCATTTTGGGTGGAGTTTGAGTTGGGAGGTGGACCTAATGGTTTCACTCTTTCCCTAGACTAAATTACCCACAATGGTTGGACTATTAAGTGAAAGAAAAAGGAAAAAAATGATGACTGAAAAGACATGTTTTTACAAATAGCATCTCATATTCATGTCATATATGCATATCTTACTGAGCATTAGATTCATAGATGATATTTGTGATGTAGGTGAGGATGATTTTACTGAGGTACCTGATGATGTAAATGAATGATAGTTCTGGTTGAATAAATACTCTTATGGGGGTGGTTGTAGTGTTGTTGAAGCGATATTGACCCATAGGTGAAGACTTGAGAAAAGAAAATTGAAAAAAGAAAGGCTTTTATTAAATTATATTTTTTTAAATGTTTGGATTGAAGCTAAGATGTTTTTATAAATATTTATGTTAATTTTTAACTACGTTTTAATTTTTAAGACTTATGTTGTTTATTTTTCAAAGGCATATTTAATCTATTCATTTCAAAGATACGATTTTATGAATTGATTTAAAAAAAAAAGTGAAAAAGGACTTACGCTATTAGGTGAAGCGCTTTGGGTGATTTTTGGAAGTGAGCAGTTAATGGCTGGTGAAAGGTGGGTAATCGGAAAACACAATTTTTTAAAATAAATGAAGACTACTCCGACTTTCACAAAAAATAAAAAAACAGACGCAAAATGACGATTATTAACAACCAAGCATAGTATGGGTTTTTGCTCGACAAGAAGCAAAGGGAAGAGGCTAAAAAGAAATTCTAAAAATTTAATAATCTGAATCCCCTAGAATGAGCGCTAAGAAGAGCTTGAATAGTTCCTCTGAAACTAGGATTTAAAGTTCATGGAAATAAAATTACGAAACTAACCTTTTACGACTCTTACTCTCTCTAGGGCAACCCCTAGTCGAGTAAACCACAAAGATTATTAATTAAATAAATAACTATATATTACTTAAAATTCAAGGCACATCCTTTATTTTAATCGTCAACTCCGATTTAGAATCAATATGAGTCCACTTGATAACGTGCTTTGGCATTCCTTCATCTTTGTTGTTGGGGGTTTCCTCCAAGCCCTCTTGCCACTTTTTCTCTACAAAATAAAGTGAAGTATAATAATTAGTTATCTTTCTTGACTGAGATCTTGTGAGTGGTCCTCGTGCCACATCGCGAGGCATTATAGCCTGATTAGATTTAGGGATTTGAAACTCAAGGATTGCGTCATCACCGCCTTATTACCCATTTTCATACAGCATGCAAAAAAAATATCTGCACGCAGTAGAAGATGTACTGGGATAGTGATGTGATCCTAGTAGCACACAAAGACCAAGATCCGTTACGAGACATAGGAGGCCCAATGACTAGAGCAAGGACAAAGAAGATGAATGAAAAACTTCAACTTTTAGTGGCGGAGATACAAGAGAAAGAGTTTGTGATCCATGAACCAAGAACAATAAACTTATTAAGCATTAAAGATAACGTAATAGAGGAAATACAGGCCCAAGAACATAAATGGGCTGGGAAGACATTTTCAAGCACATGTCAAGCACATGCCGAGCACATGCCCTGCATATGCCATTAATTAGTTACTGAGTACATGCTGTGCACATGCTATTAATTAGTTAGATCTTATCTTACTTTAAGTTATTTTTTTCAAATTACGTTTGAATTTATTTTATCCTAGTTTATCTTAAGATTAGATCTACTTTATGTTTAGCTTATAAAAGTACTTTAGGGAACAATTGTTGACACCTTTTGACAAATTGAAATTGAGAGCTTTTGCTTTTTGGGGAGATTTCCTTCTCTTGAGTTCTTTGCGAAGAACTTGATCTCTTCAAGTGGATTCTTGAAAGATCGAACTTTTGATAGCTTTGGTTCTAGCCGACAGGTTTAGTTAGGGTCAAGCTCCTCTTCGGAATACTCTGGTTTTAGCCGATAGGTTTGGCTAGGGTCGTAGTTCCACCTTTTTGATCTTGAAATCGTGAAACGATCCGTCTAATTCCGCAAAAGTTGTTGGGTCTAGGGTTCGTATACCCTAGGTTCGCATCAGTTGGTATCAGAGCGAAAGCTCGAACGTTTCAAGGTGCTATCTTTATTTTTTTGCATCAGTTTTATTTTATTGATCCTTACGATCAACCTTTAAAATATCCAAAAAAAAAAAATTTCCTTTCTCTTCATCTATCAAAAAAAGGTTTGACCCTTACGATCAAACATCAAAAAGTTATTCCTTTTGTTTATCAATCTTACAAAAAAAAAGTGCGATTTTTATTTCAAAAAAAAAAAGTGAGCTTTTTATTCTACCAAAGCCTATTCAAAATCGAAAATCATCTTTGTTTTCATCTCAAAAAGTGCTATTCAAATACCTAATCTCCGCTTTATTTCTGTAAGTTTTCAGAAATTTTTTGGGAAAAAGTTTCCTTTTTGGGAAAGTTCCATAATACCTTATTCCAAATTCAAGATATTTGCTTCTTAGGCTACTTAATCACAATAAGTAGTTTGAGTAGCTTTGTTTTGATCAAACTTGAAGACAATTTGAATTTAAAGTCAGAAAAAAGTTTGATTTTTCAAAGTGTTTACTTGATTGAAAACCCTTTCTTTTCTTTGATTGAGTTGTGAGTAAAGAACTTAAAAGGGAAGGTAGAGTGGTAAAAGGCAGAGTTGTGAGATCAATTTGAAAAAGCCAATCGAGTGTAAACACGAGTGGAGTGATCCATTAATTGAGTGAAACACGAGAGCAAGAGGAAAGGTCCAAAATTTATTATTATTATTTTACTAACTTTTTTTTTGTATTTGATTTGGTTCTTGATCTGACGTGATGAGTCGAAGTGGAGAAGAACCACCCCAGGATCAAAAGATGCTTTTGAGGGATATCCTAGATCAACTCCGTTCCCTAATTGTAAGAGTGGAACGTTTGGAAACACCAACTCCAATAAATGGCCAAGAAAGGAGACATTACGAAAGAGATGAATTTGAGGAGGAAGAGGTAAGTAGTTAAAGGGGAAGAGAGTTTCAAATTGATAAAGAAGATGGGAATTTGGGCACTATAAAGGTAACTATTCCACCTTTCCAAGGAAAAAGTGATCCGGAATTATACATAGAGTGGGAACGAAAAGTGGATCGTATTTTTGAATGACAGAACTACACAGAAGGAAAGAAGATCAAGATGGTTACCATGGAGTTCATAGATTATGCAAACATTTGGTGGGATCAATTAATAAAGAATCAAAGGAGGAATGGAGAACCACCAATTCGGACTTGGGACAATATGAAGTTCATAATGAGAAAAAGGTTTGTGCCATGACATTATTATAGAGACGCATGCCAAAAATTACAGCATTTAGATCAAGGATTTAATAGTGTGGAAGACTACTTTAAGGACATGGAAGTAGCCATGATAAGGGCTAATGTTCAAGAAGATGATGAAGCTACAATGGCAAGGTTTGTTGGAGGATTAAATAGAGAAATTGTAGACATTGTGGACTTACAACATTATGTTGACATGGAAGAGCTACTTCACAAGGCCATTAAGATTGAAAGACAATTGAAGGTTAAGAGAAGTTCAAGGATAGGATCGGGCTCAAATAATACATGGAAATCTAATTGGAAAGATGAGAAGTTGAGGGCTAGAGAAGAAACCAAAGGAAAGACCACGACCTCAAATAATACCCCACAAAGAATAAAGACCGAGAGCTTTACTCAAAATAGGGCCGAGGGAACCACTTCAAAAAGGACATGAGACATCAAGTGTTTTCAATGCCAAGGGATTGGACACATGTCTTCAAGTTGTCCAAATAAAAGAGCCATGATTGTTATGGATAATGGAGATATAAAGAGAGAGTGCTAGTGAGGATGAAATGCCACCACTTGAAGATTGTTGTGATGTGGAGGTTGAAGAACCGGTAAAGGGAGAATTATTGATCACAAGGAGAGCTTTAAATGTGCAAGTTAAGGAGGATAATGAGGGAGTTCAAAGGGAACACATTTTTCATACCCGATGCCTTGTTGAGAACAAAGTTTGTAGCTTGATCATTGATAGTGGGAGTTGCACCAACATGGCAAGTACTTTGTTAGTTAAAAAGTTGGATTTAGAGACTACTAAGCATCCGAAACCTTATAAGTTGCAATGGCTAAGTGATTGTGGTGAGATCAAAGTTACAAGACAAGTGGAGATTGCTTTATCTATTGGGAAGTACAAAGATAAAATTTTATGTGATGTGGTTCCTATGCAAGCTACTCATATTTTACTAGGAAGACCATGGCAATTTGATAGAAAAGTAAATCACAATGGGTTCAAGAATGAGTATTCCTTGGTTCAAAATGGG